>FLMG01001271.1:0-27543 GCA_900088475.1 Hyphochytrium catenoides | reverse complement strand
CTTAGCTGGATCTGTGAGGAGACTCAATGGAAGCACCGTATGGTACCGAAAGAGATCAGGTCAGCTTCGCCATATTGTTCCATTCTTGCATTTTGTCAAGCTCATGTGACTCGAATCCCCCCGTCTTCTCCTGGACCCTCCGTGTTCTCCTGGACTCATCGTATACCGATCGGTTCCTAATTATTCCGCGTCGCCAACTGTACATTGTTATCAGGGATGAGGCTGAGACCTGGGCCAAGGAATCAATCGAGGCGGATGAGATGGCAGATGATGATGACGATGACGAGTAGGCATAGGCTTCGAATGTAATTGGTCTGTTTAGGGGAAAAGAGAAGAGATTGGGAAGGGAAAGTATACGCATGGGGCCATAAGGCTTTTAATGATGTGTTAAAGCATCAACTCAATCACAAATAATGTTACAAGTTAAACATCATTCTCTGAGAACTGCATTGCTTGCTATGCCTTTCTCCTCAACTCTCTGTGTGGTCCCTCGTCTAGATCAGTATCAATCTCGCAGTGTGCAACTTGGATTCTACATCCTCTCTCAGACATATCCGATAGACCCCGAATCCTGTCTCTTTACTTTCTTTGCTGCCGAAGGCGACTTGGAGTCCTTAGCGGTCCTCTTTGTCCCAACTTTCTTCTTGCCTTCAAACTCTGAACGAGCCTCCTTAACAATCTGCCGGCGGAACATGTCTACAGAATCGAAAGAGGAAGCCATGAAGACGTCAGGCAAAAGACGGAAGAATATACAAATATCCATTGCTATCCGTCCCTATGGTTTCAGTTCAAGGTTAGCTATCACACCTTTGATGTTGAAGCGGTACACAAGGGCCATAAAATAGTCGCGATGCCGGGAAAACATCGCCTCTAGCCCGGCCACCATGGCAGCATCAAGCAACAAATTGCCATCTGCGTATGTAGGACAAGTTAGACTAGTCACAGCAGAAGCCCATCAGGGGCTAATAGTGGAAAGATTAGGGTGTGCGATAAATAGAGCAACCCGTTCCTACTCCGAGAAGCAAGAAGTGAGCAAAGTGAACAATAGCAACAGCAGAAACATGGGTGAGAAGAATGTATGCGAGAGAGACACGACGGCAGCTTACTCTCATCCAGACAGTTCTCCTCGCCCGGTTCCTTCTCCTGTGCTCCGAACCGTTGCTTCAGATAACTCCAGCAGTGATCGGCACGCTCAATCAGCGCATCACGGGTCAAAGAGGGGTCCGCTGCACTCTTCCTAACTTTAAAATTTTTCGGAATTTCCAGACGTAAGGGTTCTTTGACGAGCAGATTCCTGAGCTCTTTCCGCCTCTTAACATTAAGCTGGTCCACCAGCTGGTGAATCATATATTCTTTCTCAGCCAAATCGTCAACCAAAGAATATTGGCAGGCCCACTCCCTTGCGGCCTTGGTTTGAGATTTGGTAAGGTTTGTTACGTCTGGGCGGGGGCGAGCCGCGGGCCGTGTGCTGCTGAGCTCCGCCTCTTCCATGGGCTTAGGAGATTCTTTCTCCTCTACTTTCTGGCTCGAACCTGCAGCGGTTTCTCCGCCGGTGGTTCCTTCCTCTTCATTGCCCTTCCCTTTCTTTTTGGCTGCTCCACGCTGACCTACAAACCATTTGAGGCACTCCCTGTAATCAAGCCCAGTTTTCATCACGACATCCCTGATAGCATCCTTCTTTGGAGTCTGATCCTGTTCGAACAGCCTCATCAATGCAGCCTTTTGGTGCACCGATTTACTAGAGTTTCCCGGGGCTACATAGCCTTCTGGAGGTATCAGGGGAGTAACGATAGGCACTGGAGGTTTCTCTTTCTTTGCCTTTTTGGGCGGCTTCTCGCCCACCGGATATTTTCTAGGCCTTCCTCGGCCTCTGCGAACTGGCATGATATCATGAGATGGAGCTCCAAACGGAGCACCATCTACGCCGGCCAGGCTTTGATTTAAGTAAGGCTGATCCACGATATGGGGAAGGGAAAACGGATTATGGCCGGAGCCAACATCTCCCGATGCACCATGCATAGGGTGACTTCGATCCATATTACGCTTAGCCCTTGTCCGGAAGCTTCGATCGAAAATGCCGTTCTTTCCTCACACCAGAATTCTAAGACAAAAAGAAGCAGGTAAGGATCAACACGTCCAATTTACAGTCAGAGAGAGGACACACTTCCACCTTTATTGCCCTCCGTGAATGCCAAAGGGACACAAGCAAGACCACAGAAGGGTGGGAACAGCGCTTCCTGCGCTTCAATGATCTCAAGACGGTTCACACTTAATGCTTGTCGATCATCCACTATTGAGCACCGCCCGCTGAAGACAGCAAGCAGGTAACACGGATAGCGCTGGCTCTATCCCTTGATGATGGGAGCCGAGACGAAGAGTCAGAATTCAGGAGGTCAGAACCCGCGGAGCTGAACTTTGAAATGTGAATCCAAGAAATCGTTTTTCTCCGGTTTTGGCGTTGCGGTGGAAAGTATGAAGATGAGTCTCCGCGCTGCCGAGAACCAACAGCCGTTAAAGTGAAGTCAAGCGGCTCGGACATCTCTGGCTACATAGGTAGAGGACACCCCTAATAGATAGTAATATTGATGGTGGGGGTGGATTCTACATATGGTGTGCAAGGGAAAGTTACCCCAAGCAATGCGTTCTTTCTAATTTTCCGGCATGTATTTCTGGTAAATGGTGTTCTACAATGAGAAAATCGATGGATGAGTTCTACGTTTTGATTATCAAACGCGAAAATTTGAAAAAATCAGACAGCCATATAGCTAATCGGTCAGTGCTGTTCTTGCGTTCGTGGTCTCCTTCTGTCACATTTGTTTGTTTTCCTCCTCTATAAAATGGTTCTTCTGCCCCTTGTTGCAGATGATGGTATATAGAAGAGTTACACTCCTCCTATTACTTTAGAACTTGACGATGATGATGATGGATGGCAAGAAGAGTCCCCCGCCGCGCCAGCACCGCTGCCTCCTCCTCCTTCGTGTAGTGGATGTAGTATGCAGCAGGACGACGGTACAGAGATCGTCCCAATAATGAGGGCAAAAGAGCTCCACTCACAGTTCCTTGAATTATTATTATCCTTCCTTCATCGCTAGCCCCAGCAGAAGAAGAAGAGAGCTCTATCTTGATGAGGATAAACGAAGAGAAAACGTCCTAATCATGATGATTCCTCAACAAAATCCTCATGACCAGTACCGCAAGTACCAAATCATACAAATATCAAGTACAAACAACAAGTAGGTAACTATCAAAACCCTACTACGGTACGTTCTACGTGTACTTGTAATGTAATTGTCAAGTACCTGCCAAGTACTATAGCATATCACGGATAAGCTTGATCATTGAAGATATTTGCCTAAATAGAGGCCATACCTCTGGCCTCCTATCCAGAATGCACGCTAGGGGAAGATCGCCGGATTTCTTTCGACTTCCGCCCTTTTGCCGCTTGGATTCGCCGCTGCGACAGAGTCTGAAGAGCGATTATCGGGCCTGCAACCAAGAAGATATCGAGGATCTTCAAAACGTAGAGGTGAACTGCGAGATGAGTAGGACGGTTATAAAGTCATCACGGAGCAGAGACCGAAAGAGTGCCTCGTGGTAGACGAAAGAGAAGTCGTTGAAAGACGGTATTATAGGAACTCCGCCATAGTGGAAGGATATTGAAGTGGGGTTGACCAAGGAGGGTCCTTTGGATACGAGACCACACCTGTTCTTAGCGGCGCTTCTTCGTTACGCTGCCGTTTGCATCGTCAGAACTAACGAAGCGATCCACCACCACCAGCATGGCGGCAACAGCAATCTCTACTCCTCATTCTGCCCCAATCACCAGCGGTAAGCTCATTAAACCATCCGTCTTTGCAATAGAATGGGACAGTGAATGTACTTACTTTTTCGATTGTTGCGAGCAGCTTCTGGTGTGCTGGCGCTACTGGATGAAGAAGACTACAAACTAAAGGTTAGTACGACTTGACGTTTATGAGCGAATAGAGATGTAAGTGCCACGTTGTTCTTTATAGGCACACGCGTTGCAGTATCTCTACAAAGTCGTCGACCAGTTTTGGGCAGAGATTGCGGATAGCTTACCTCTGATTGAAAGTTTGGCTGAGGATGACACGTTTCCAGAACGAGAGCTTGCAGCCGCAGTCGTCTCTAAGGTGAACGTACTATCCTGAGCACAGTGTCAAACCTTTCTCTCTATATATGTGGAAAGCACTAACAGCAGCCACCTTGGCAGTGCTATTTCCATTTGGAGGAGTATGGGGACGCACTCCGCCTAGCGCTGAGTGCTGGCAAGTTCTTTGATATCAGCAGCAAGTCTGAGTATGTTGAAAAGATGATTGGTAAGACACTAGATCCTCCTGCTTGATGCCGTTTTATTTAAAAGCGCTCTCTTGGATCTCGAACGCTCAGCAAAGTGCATTGATGAGTATATCAGCCTCCGGGCCAAGCAAGCCTTGGAACCCAACGAGCCTGTCACCATTGACAAAAGAATGGAAGCTGTTGTTGAACGGATGTTTGAAAGATGTTACGCCGACGGAGCCTACACGCAAGCCCTAGGAGTTGCCATCGAAAGCCGAAGGCTGGACAAGGTGGAGCTGCAACTCTCTCCTTCCTCTCTACGTTATTCTCTTGAATGAAGACTGCTGCCCGCCATAAGTTCTATCACCAAGCCTCTAAGCTGCTTGTCACCTGTCTTGACTATATACATATAGAGAGATAGGTGTGGCCTGACATGCTCTGGCATTATTCTGTCGTCTCCACGGACTCATCGAATTTCGGCTTCTGTCATTCGCAGGTGGAGGAGGCAATCAATAAGTCCAAGGATAAGGCCTCAATGCTTCGTTCGTGCCTCCAAATGTGCCAGTCGGTGGTGGACCACAGGGACTTTAGACTCAAAGTCATCGAGATCTGCGTGAGGGTAAGCGATGCTCTTTGTCTCAAACCGTTGATCATGGGATTTTATGTGTAGTCTGCTTATGATGCCTTTTACCTCTCTGTTAGCCATCGCTTACACCCATTACCTTCCGTGCTGCGCATTCCAGCTTCACAGAAGTATGCCTGAGGTTGACTACAGCGGGCTCTGCCTATGCCTGCAATTTTTGGACGATTCAAAGGGCATCGCTGAGAATTTAGAAAAGCTGGTCCAAGGAGACCTTAATAGCGCGCTTCTAGCCTACCAGGTGAGATAATGCTCATTGCTCCTCCGCTGTTGGCCAAATGGCACCTTCCATTGTGAGTTGGCTGCTTGGTGGTGCTTGGTGCTTACGCCTGCTCTGGGTTTGCCATCTTTGTAGGTTGCGTTCGACATTTGCGAAAACGAGAACCAGAAGTTCCTTTTGAGCGTTGCCAGCGCTCTTCCTGCCGCCACTGCAGCTTCAGAAGGTATTAGCACACGTCAATACTTTAATCGTCCGTGTCTCATTGTCCAGTCAAACGTCTGCGGAGTCCAGAGGAGTGACGGCTCTTTTATGTTCTCAGGCGAAGAGACCAAGGACGAGCGCTCTACACCTGCTGGCGCCTCTGCCGACTACTTCCAGCGGATAAATGTCCTCCATCAGATTCTAGAAGGGAGCTACACACGGGAGCTGGTTCTGGATTTTCTGTACAGGGAAAATAAGACCGACCTTCTAATCCTAAAAAACATTAAGACGGCGGTTGAGAATAGGAACTCAGTACTTCATGGGGCCACTGTCGTCGCACATGGCTACATGCAGGTGAGAAAGGAGGAATAGAAACAACCTTCTTCTCTGTAGCTTTAGCTCTGTTTCTCACTCCCTTGCTCTCTCTTCCCTACCCTCTACCTATTTATTTGCATAGGCTGGGACTACCGTGGATTCTTTTCTCCGGGATAACCTTGAATGGATGGGCAAGGCTACCAATTGGGCAAAGTTTACAGCTACAGGCGGGTTAGGCGTGATTCATAAGGGTCATGTGAAGGAGAGCATGAATCTTCTGCAGCCCTATCTGCCACAGGGAGGTATCTCCGCCTCCCCTTACTCAGAAGGCGGTGCCCTATATGCACTCGGCCTTATTCATGCCAATAGCGGCGGAGCCGGTAAGTGCTCCGTGTGCGGTAAAGGCGTGGGATGGAAGAAGAAGTTGATCTCTTCTCTCAACTCTTTGGGCCCTTGTCATCGCCTAAACATGCTTTACTTCTGTTCTTTGGGGCAACTCTATTGAGTGAGCGGGTGATTCTTACATAGTGGCTGTTACTCCTCTATCTTGTATGCTCTAAAACAGGCCATGGAACAACGATCACCTACCTTCAAAATGCCCTTCGTAACGCTGGAACGATGGAAGTGGTGCAACACGGTGCCTGCCTGGGTTTGGGTTTGGCTGCAATGGCCACAGCAAACGAAGAGCTGTACGAAGATCTCAAAAATACACTCTACACAGACAGCGCCGTGGCCGGTGAGTTGATCCATTTACCTTATCTTAGCTGGTTGGTCTCCTACCTTGTTGGCCTAGTTCGCCTTCTCAAAGGTTAGGGTCGGTGTTCGTGTCTCTCTACGATTATTGTCTGCCTTTCACTGTGTTGCTGCCTATTTAGTCTCTCAATCGCCAATCTGCCACAGGTGAAGCGGCAGGCTTGGGAATTGGCCTTCTTCTTCTCGGGCAAGGTCAGAGCACCGAGCTGTCTCGCACAGCTATCAGCGAGCTCATTTCGTATGCCCATGATACAAAGCACGAAAAGATCATCAGGGCAGTCGCCCTTGGCATTGCCCTGATTATGTATGGCCGAGAAGAGGAGAGTGACGTTTTGGTGGAGCAACTGACAAGAGACAAGGACCCTATTATCCGCTATGGAGCTATGTATACCATCGGCCTGGCCTTTGTAGGAACCAGCAGTAACAGCGCTATTCGGCGGCTTCTGCATGTCGCAGTGAGCGATGTCAACGATGATGTCAGAAGGGCAGCCGTCACATGTCTAGGCTTCGTTCTGTTCAGGTCTTCAGAGCAGGTAAGAAGGTGAAATGCTCTCATCAACTCAAAGCTGGTTGTGTCTCCTCAGTCTATCTCTTTGTTGTGCGGAATTTTCCCTGTTGCTCTCTTTTTTTGCCTGTGAGTGCTGTTTAAGTGCTTTGTTCAGATTTATTTTTTTTGCGTATCAGGGCGCATGTGGGCGTCTATCCTTATGCTTGCAACTGACGTCTCGTTCTTCGCTTGTCTACCAGGTCCCGAATCTTGTCTCATTATTGGCAGAGTCGTTCAATCCGCACGTTCGCTATGGAGCTTGCATGGCCGTTGCTATTTCGTGTGCAGGGACTGCCAGACCTGAGGCCATTGCGCTGTTGGAGCCGATGCTTGATGACGCCGTGGATTACGTTAGGCAGGGAGCCATGATGGCACTTGCCATGGTCATCATGCAGGAGAGTGAGGCCAGAAATCCTAAGGTCAAGACCTTCAAGGAGAAGTTTCTGAAGGTGAGGTGAACTCCCATCTCTCATTGTTCTTCAATTACGCGGACTAGTCACCAAGATGGTCTGCGATGATTATAGTACGTTTCACACCTTTGGTCTCTTGTGCCCAGCTCGGTGGTGGCTTGCAGACTTTCTGTTTTCATGTTTGTCTCCGATCTTCCAACAATCCTCACACTTTGCTTCGCCTTGCAATCGTAGGTGGTCTCAGATAAGCACCAAAGCACAATGACCAAGATGGGTGCTATCATCGCCTGTGGGCTTGTGGATGCAGGAGGCAGAAACGTAGTCGTTTCGCTGCAGTCCCGGGCAGGCTTCACCAAAATGAGCTCGGTGGTCGGGCTAGCTCTTTGGGCTCAGTACTGGTTCTGGTACCCTCTGCACCACTTTATTGCGCTGGCTTTTCAGGTAAAGAGGGGATTACTTTCCTAGCATCTTTCTGATCTCTTCCCATTGTGCTACTGTCGAGGCAACTCGTTGCAATTGCCCTTCTCGTTTTGTTCTGATAGACACTAAACACTGGCCTCCGCTATGCCGCCATATCCTTGACAAGGACTTTCTTCTCTCCTAGCTATTTCTCTCATTGACTGCCACGATGTCAGGTCTGCCATAGAGCATGTCATCTCTGAACCTTAACTTTTCCTGTACATCTCAACTTTCTTCTAGACTTCCCTCTGCTATCCTCCTACTGCATTGTCCTCAGTCATAGCCTCCTCCTGCTTCTGTTCCCCCCAGCCAACTATGACGATTGCGGTAAACAAAGATCTCAAGATGCCATCCCCAGTGACTGTCACTTGCAGTGCTCGTCCATCTCTCTTTGCCTACCCTAAACCTTTGGAGGAAAAGAAGGAAGAGAAGAAGGCAGTCGTCACTCAGGCTGTTCTTTCAACCACTGCAAGAGCGAAGGCAAAACAAGCGCATAAGAAGGCGGAAGAGCAGGTGACGTCCATTTCTCTCTTCCCATTCTCGCTTCTAAGCTCAGTTCTTGGGATGGGATATGTGCCTCTTAGTGCTTGTCCGCTGAGTTCCTGTCGTTGTGTTGTTATGGCCATATCTGATTAGTCAGCACTCTGATAGGCCAAGGCTGGGGTTGCTCCACCTGAGAAGGAGACGAAGGAGAGCATGGAGGTTGAAGGAGAGACAAAAGCAGAGGAGAAGGAAGCGAAGGAAGAGGTACGGTTGCCTACTACTCTAACTCCTCTGCAGCTTACCTCTCGGGCATAACTCCAGTCTCATCTCTGTCCGAACTTTTTCAGCCCAGCGCAGAGAAAAAAGAAAGGAAGAAGAAGGAGCCTGAGCCGACCTCCTTCACCCTGAAAAATCCATCCCGCGTCACTCTATCACAGTCGAAGCTATGCTCTTTCACTTCGGGTGGCCGCTATCAACCAGTCATTAGAGATGTGAGTCTCCGGGTGGTATGATCCTTCTTTCCCATGTCGCTCTTATCATGTGGTCCTTAGAAGTCCATGACATTCTAAACACTAGGTCGCTCTTACGTCATATGTGCCTTATGCTTACTTTAGCAAACTCTTGCCTAATCATTATCCACAGAGGACACCTTTCGGCATCAACGTGGTAGTTGATAGCAAGCCTGAAGAACCTGAGGAGCTGGTGGAGATGAGGGCCAAGAAGCCAGCGGAGGAGGAAGATGCTGCGGCTCCTGAGCCCTTCGAGTGGGATCCAAACGCAACTAATGCCTTCAAGTAGACAGATGAAAGGGAATAACAGCCTTTTAAGTATGACTAGCGCTATGATAAGGAACCAGTTTGTCTAACACAGCCAGTGCTATAATCTTTATTGGCTTGAAACTGGAGGGCTTGAGAAGTTCTAGTGATAGCTATTCTCTGTTATCTTCCGAAACTCTCTTGTCTCTCTTCTTGCCATACCTCTATCTTCCCTCCTGCGACAGAGATACGCCGACACCACATGATGACCACCTTCGTGCCAGCTCTGCATGAGCTAGCCATCAACCTTAACCACTTTCCTTCAGGACTCAAGACCTGCGATGACAACGGCGCCAGGAATTATAGGAGGAGGCTGCCCGCATTCCCCCATCCTCTAGATATGCACTCCCGTTGACCTACTCGCTCTCTACGCCTTATTGAAGCGTCAAAGGGTGACTGCGCACTTGGCGATAGCTTCTTAACTTCTGAAGGAACTCTTGAGCTTCTGATCCTTGGAAGGATGGAAGCCCAATAAAATGTACTCGGACTGTGAGACTGACAGCCTTTCTCAAGCCTCCGTGCTGTCCAGCTGAAGACTCATTCTCGATGTGACTTTGCTGTGGGAATCAAACTTTTCTACCATCGACGGCGTTCTTCACTTCGTTATGGGTTTCATGGTGGGTTAAACAGTACAAAGTGGTAAATAACAAAAGAACTCAACCCTATTGGGTTAGGTGGGATACTACAACGTACGATATTCGTGAGGCCCGTACAGAGGCATTACGCGGTCTTACGCACAGAGCGTGTTGTGGGCGGGTGTGGTGATTTTGGGCCAGTGTGGGAAGGAGGGAGAGGAGGGAGCAGGGCCAAACGCCATGCTCTGGCTCCTTGCCGCCGTCCTTCAACTTATCCCCTCCCAGAAGCTGTATCTCTCTCCGTCTCTTCCTCTCCATACACTCACTTTTCTACTGTTTATACTAAAGTAAGAAACCCTCACTCGTCAGTCATTCTCCTCTGTCTGTCTTTCCTTCAGTCTGTCTTGGAGCACCATCTGCCTATCTCTTCCAAGGATCAGGGAGGCGCGTTGCTGCTGCTTGCTGCTGCTGCTCATTGCCTTGGTATGATCAGAGAAGCAGAGCGCACACCTTGTTCTTATCGCACTATCCACCAGGCCCCTCATCTCCGTCTGGCGATCTTCATAAGGTCTCCCTCTCTCTCTCTCTCTGTCTGTCTGTCTGTCTGTCTGGTCTCTCGCTCTTACTCTTAGTACTGGGTAGTATCGCTCCTTAGGAAGGCTCTAGGGCGTCACCAGCAGTGCTCAATCATGGGTGCTACCACTCACGGCCAATGATGAAGAAGATCATACGCAGGTGTCGCCGGATCTTCACAGGAAGAAGGTATTTATAGGCTGCTTGTTAAACGTTAAAAGCCCTGCAGCATAGCGTGTGAAGAAGGCTTACGGCAAGGGCCTGACCCGCACTTTTTTTTGTTTTTCATCTAGGCACTAGCGCCTTTCAGTTCTATCTTCCTGTAAGGAGGATGGTCACGGACGACGGCAGGGGGAGGCCGTCCGTTGGCCATCCCTGGGCATCCGGAGCCTTCCATCGGCTCAGCCGAGAAGGAGGAGAGAGAGAGCCTGAGCCTCTCTCATCTCCATCCTCCTCGTCATCCTGCTTCTCCCCCACTCTATGCAGAGCAGTCAACATCATCTTTCCTTTCTCTCTACTGCTTGCCATAGCAACGCGCCCTATTGGGTTCTCGTACATATATATTGGGGCGTATGTCCTCGATGCTTTACGGCCCCATCTTCGTCCATTTCTTGCGTGGCTCACGCTCCTGGTCTCTTTTACATTGCTCATCTTGCACATCGTCTTCCAGGTACGTGACGAACAAAAGAAAGGCCTTCGCGTTGACTTCTCTAGGTCCTTTAATTCCCTCGTTCTCTCTTCTGCCTCATTGGCCTTCCCTGCTTTCCTCTGATCTCTGTCCTGCATTACATGGGCTGATATCTTAGAGAAGGATATCCCTTAACATGCTCCCTCTTTCCTTCTCAAGCAATGAACCCTTCATCTTTCTCCAAATCTCTTACTTTTCGGCCCACTCTTCTCTTCTGCTGCTTAGGGTTACGCCGAGCTGCAAGCAGTGACTTCGATACCTTCAAGTCTTAACTGGCTTGGGTTTAGCGCTGAGGAGCTAGGGCTATGGGGAGGGCTCAGCTGGCTAGTACTACCAGATCTTCTTGTTGCTTTCTCCTCTCTATTCACGGGCTGGCACTATCGCAAGGCCCGTCATGTTACGTTCGCCGCATCCCCTTTGTACACCACATCCCTGCATCCAGCAAGGTCTCTAACAGAAGGAAAGAGACGATGTAGGATGCATCACTATGTCAGCAGGGAGACAGGAGATATCAGTCACAGTCGTATTCTGGGCACATCCTGTGCCCTTCTATTCTCTCTTCTTCTATGTTCTGTCGCGCAGCCAGGGCTCCTTTGCCTCACCTACTATGGTGCATTCTTGGCGCTCCTCTCCAGAGTCCTACAGCTTCGTTGCAGGCTTCTTGGGTCCTTCTTGGAGAGTATACCGCTCTCTCCTTTGTTCCTGTTATTCCTGTTTGGGCTCAACCTTACTGCATTTGTGATATGGTAAGTGGAAGGGCTTTCTCTGGCCTAGTTTACATTTGAAAACGAACTGACTTAAGTGCTTATGCCACCTGTCTACCACTTCTACTGGACTTCACGTTCCGACAGCTACTTTTTCCAGATACCAGCAGTGACTCGATGGACAACTGTAGAAGCTCTGAGAGGCATTTTAGGCCTAGCATCTCTACCCACGGTACGTTAGTAATGAGCAAGAGAACAGAAAAGCTGCTGTCATTTTGGTTCACTTCTCCAGAAAAAGAACCTTCGCTCGAGCATATCCGTGTAGCGCTTTTTTGTTCTAAATAGGCTGATGTGCTGATGTCCGTTCTAATAATGTAGGCTCCGGAGAGCTGGGGGCTGTACCTTCTTTTTGCTGGACAGTTGGTCATCTTTGAGTCGACGATTGTGCTCTGGCGTGGACCTCGTCACAACTTCACTCCCCGAGCCTCGGACCCGGAGGGAGGAGAAGGGCGACTGCTCTCTCTGTCGCCCCAATCTCCTCAATCTAAATTGAGGTTTTCTGAGTACGGGTCTCTCCCTACTCCGAAGGTACCTTCTTAGTTGAATTTGGCTGTTAGGTTTGCCGAGACGAAGTGTTTCTCTTCTCTTCTCATCAGCTAAGATTAAAGCCAGCGACGCCTTATGCCATCCCGGCCAACTTACATTGATATGTGTTCTTGCACCTTCTTTAGGCCGAGCCCTCATCTAACCGTCCTGCCTGTCCACTCTTCTCAGTCTCGTGGCTTACCCTGTCCTCCTTACTCTCTTACGACTCCAAAGGTTCCAGTGGGCAGCCCTTCTCCAGGAGGTCGCTTCCGATCATTTGACACCCCACGACAATCTTCCGGAAAATTCTTGGGGGTTCAGCTCTCGCTCCCTTTGGACAACGTCACCCCCTCTGGTCGTTTGAGAAGGCAAGGGGAGAGTCTAGGAGGAGACAAGATGGGTCCCTTCTCCTTGGCTCCTCGGTCGTCCTTACTAGATCAACCCGGACTGCACGTGGGGGATGCTACTGATCATCCACATCCAGTCCTGTCCGGAGGCCTGGAGCGTTCCAAGAGGATGGAGAATGAGGACATACTGCCGCCAGTACCTTTTCCGGAGGGAAGATTTGCTGTAAAGAAAGTCACAGTGTTCCTCATTGGCGTCGTTCTCATGTTATGGGCAGTCTCATATCCATCCTTTTTTTCGATTCCTCTATTATCTTGGGGCCTCATTGGAATCAACATCGTTGGAATCTTGCGGATTCCTTACTTCTACCTGCTGGCCTTCGCCTACGGATGGTTCTTTATCTCTATTCAATATGCCTTTAACCTTCTTGCGATGTCGGAGGGAAGTCTGGGGGTCGCAGAGGAGACGGTACGAAAGTGGGCTGACAAGACGGAGGTTTCCGTATTCGAGTACGGAGCTCTGGAGCTCGGGGTGCAACTCCTCCTTAATCTTCTGCTTGCATACCTGTGCTTCACGAGCGGGCGTTACTATGCAATGCTTGAGGTATGGAATACTGTCGTGTCAAAGGACTGCGAAGAAGCGCCCAGAACAATGGCGCCGGAGGCTGCCGCTCCCGGAGCTGAAGTAGGCGTCGCCGGAACGCCGCCGAAATACGCACCGGTAAGTGCTTGTGTCACGCACCGTAGGAAGTACCTTATTTAGTGGGTCAGCGCAGCGAAAGAATACAGAGGCACAGCGAAAGGATAAAGAAGAGATTGGGTGCGAGGATGATTAATCATGGTCACAGAAGAGGAGGAAGAACAGCAACAGGCTGGCGATGAAGAGTGACGACTGCTGGCCACGAATCCCCTAGTGAAGAAGCCAGGAGCGAGAACGAGAGAGGGAGAAGAGGCAGTCGAGGGAAGAAGAAGAGAAGAAAGAGCGAGAGAGCGAAAAGGCAGAAGAGGTTAGAGAATGAGGAGAGAAGAGACAGGCAGCAAAGGAAGACAGACTAAAGAAAGGGATGAATGCTGGCGGGCGTGGGCATCACCGACATCTGGTGGATGGCAACAATGCACCATCGTTTTGTCGCTTGTATGATATGTCCATCTCCTGAAAGGTGGCTCTTCAATGCAGCAATCATCTTATTATGCCATCTCAGCTGACCTATTGCCACTTACTTACTACTGCTCTCTTCCACCTCCTCCTTAAACTTCTTTTGCGTACGATGCAGCTCTCATCGCAGCAGAGTGATAGAGTCCAGCCATCCTCCTTCTCCATATGGTTTGAGGATGCGAAAAGCGTGATAATGCGGAACACGGACCTGTTCTTCCTTCTGTGCATGATCGTACTCGTGCTCGCAGCCAGTGTCAGCGTTCTACAAACAGCTTACATTGTGATGCTTGCCTTTGTGCTCCTATATCCCAAGTTTCGCGTCTTCCTATGGCCTCTTCTCTGCTGGTACTCCTCCCTTGCCTGTCTCTTAGTGTTCATTTGGAATCTGGTCTGCTCGGAGAACACAGCGGAAGAAGAGCAAACAACCCTTACCACAATGGGCCTGGTCTGTTTTGACAAGAACATCTCCCATTGGGCACGACTCTGGAGTACGGAGTACATGATTCAAGTGGCAGTGCTGATCCTGGTAAGGACGTTCAATGGAGAGTGAATAGCGTCCTCGGCTCTCAGAAGGACTCGGGCTCGCTGTCTTCGAGAAGTATTCTCATGGCTTTGCACTCACTCGCCGCGCCGTTGCTTCAACAAAATGTAGGCCCAGGCGCAGCGGCTTCTGCAGATCATCATCGTCAAGAAGCAGCGTCAGCAGAATCCCCAAACACAAGCCCTTGTTCCCGCGCCGTGGTTCTATCTCTCTTCTCTATCAGACTTAATCTGGCGCGGCTACTCGTTCATTGGAAGGCCGGTTTCTTACTCTGTCTTTTATTCAGTCGCGGTCTGGTACCAGCGTCCTACCCAGCAGCCTCAAGGTCCTGAGGATCCGATGATTCCAGGACGGACAGTGACAGTAGTGGGACTCATCCAGCTCCTCTTCTGCTTCCTTGCTATTTGGGTGTATCTTCTAGGGGTCAAAAGGTATGGTATGACCAGCCCCTCCTGATCTACCTCATAGGCACTCGTGCACCTTATATCAAGGCGCCGTTATGGGGCTGCGAGGCTAATCTGTGCTTTGTGGTGGAGTTGTCACTCTCCTCCTACCGTGGTCTTGAGGGTGGCGGTGTTCCCTTCCGCTTTGACTCCTGTACATATGTCTCCTGTCAATCCCCGTCTTGACATGTTTTGGTCTAACCAGTCTCTATTGACAGATTTTACGAGAAATGCAATACCCTGGAGCTTAACGTCTGGCGG
Source organism: Hyphochytrium catenoides (assembly GCA_900088475.1). NCBI lineage: Eukaryota > Hyphochytriomycetes > Hyphochytriales > Hyphochytriaceae > Hyphochytrium > Hyphochytrium catenoides. The sequence goes on along the minus strand of FLMG01001271.1, from coordinate 12,534 downwards.
GCCATCGTTCTCACCAACGTGCTGATCCTGTGTATGCAATATATCTACCAGTTTCCTGCAATAAACACTGCTCTTCTCGACCTATGGGAGCCACTTAACCGCTGGATAACACTGGTCGAGATAGGGTTGATAGTCTTCCCCACACGCTCACTCTTTGTCAGCCTTTTCCCTACGACCGCGGTAAGTGGATCTCGAGCTGCTAAGTGTATGATTACGGTTTTGCGCCTCAAGCTGCCTGTCCCTTGCTAGTTGCTTCATTGACACCCCTGCCGTCTGAATCCCTAGCCCTAGGTCACCTTGCTATGATGCACGTCCCTTTCCTCCTTCTTTTCCCATGGTCTTCTACCAAGAGCTGGATAGCAGGGTGCATACTCACATCATCTAATGCAGGTGGTCCTAGTATCGGTTATACAAGGGCAGAATATTCGTTCTCTTCAAAGTACCCATACACTGCCACAAACCGTCGACGGGCAGCAATCATGTCCTCCCAGGGTAATAGACTCTTTTTTTCTCCTTCACACAGCTTTGGCTCCCGTTCTGGGCTTCCATGCGCTCGGAAATGCATACTCTCTGTCTTCCGTAGCCCTTGCTTTCCCTGTTTACTTGGCACTTCCTGGGTGTTTGCACTAATAGAGCTTCCTCCATTTCCTGCAGGATGCCGTGGAAGAAGAGTCAAACCTCCTTCTAAAGAAGGTCTTCGACAGCATCCGCCTCGGGTTCTTCTATCTCGTCCATCTTGGCAAAAGAATGCTATCTCTCCATTCTTCTAAGTTGACCTTAGCACTGGCGGCGGTTGCCTGTGTCAGCCAAATTTCAGTAGCTAACTCTGTGTACGGGCTCTACGCCTTCATAGTCATCCCCACAATGCGATGGGATGCCATTTGGTGGTTTTATTTTCTCCTCTCCTCTTTGCTCTCTCTTGCGTTATATTGCTTCCAGCTGTCTTTCTTCGCACCTGGCAATTCTTTTCTCTCTGCTGGTCCTTCTGCTTCATGGTGGGGCTTCATCAGGGCTGAGGAGGATGGAGATGGCCTGTGGCGGGTATTGCGCTATCACACCTTCGTGACCATCTGCTGTAGCATCCAAAGATGGTAGGATACTTTATATTTTGCTCTGCCATGTCCCGCGTGACTTAAAGCATCTCCCACTTTGATCCAGCGTCACAGTCTATGCACTGTCAAACCTCTAGCTATTTAAAGCCTCCTCTCTTCGAGCATAGTTCCCCTCCTTTCTGCTTGCCTACTACTTTCAATTTGCTGCTTTCCTCTCAACTACTCTCTGCTGTCTCTCCAGGGCCCAGATCTACCAACGGGACTTTGAGGCTGAAGACTTGAAGGCCCTTGAGGCTGCCCTTACCTTCAGCGTGAAACAGAAGATGTTTTGTACGTATAATATCCCGACTACTCTTTACTGGGATTGGCTAACTAAGCGTCCTCATGGGCCGTCGTCTATTTTACTTGCTTGATCTCGCGCAACTTTCTCGCTTGTTTAGGGGCAGCTGAGATGAACTCCGCCATGGCTGCTGACAGCGCGATAGAAAGCCTGCCTGGAGAATCAGATGCCGCTAGTGCCTCATCGCGCCGAGAAGTCCCCGAATTGGATATGGGAAGAGGGAGCAAAGGATCTTACCTTGGGGCGTCGGGGACGGGAACGGCCCGTTATTCTGGCCAAATGTCGGAATTTTCCATTCAGGTAGTCGGGGCAAAAGGCTCATCGTGGAGACCATTGCCCACTTCCGACGAGGGCTTCCGTACAGTGCTTCGAGAGTCCTTGGTAAGGAGCCTAACAGAAAGTGAAGATCAACGACGTAAGGAACCCTCTCAACGCCTAAGTGAACGCATAAGTGGAAGTACGGACAGGGAAAGCACTCGTATTCGAACGAGTGCCTTTGGGGCGAACGACTCGCAAAGGGACAGCATTGCATCCGAGGGAAGAAGTGACCCAATACCTCTGAAGGATCGGAGAGCTGTAGAGTTTGGAGAAACGGTTTTTCATGAAGCGGAAGACCATCGCTACAAAGACAGACAAAGCCGTGGGGGTGAAGAGGGAGCAACTCCCACAAGCAAAGGGAGAGACTCCGCTGAGGAAGGTCGAGGTCTTAGTTATTATGACGTCGAACCATCCTTTTGGCGTTGGCGGCTAGCGTACGTCCGCATCATGATCCGGGCTCTCACCATCTTAACGCTGGTGGGACTGGTCGTCTCGTCCTTTGTACACCTCTCCTTCCTTTCTCTATGTTACATGCTCCTTGTCGTCCTTCTGATATATACTCCGAGAAAAGTTCTCGTGCGTGGCGGATGGTGGTGGCTTGAGCTGGTGCTTATTCTGAGTTTGATAGCCCAGTACGGGTCCTTTCTTGGATTTCCCCCATTTTTGGGAGCCGACAGACAGAGCTACTGGCCCTGGAGAGTGCTGTCTAACAGTTGGCAGTATTGGTTCGGTAGGTTAAGAGTTTTCGAAGGCAGCCTTTTCGCTGTTTTTCTCTATACGTCTTCCCTCACTTGAATTCTGAATGTTCAATTCCTCTGACATTGATTTCACTAAAATCTTATCTGTACCTTGTCTCCCTTGGTCTAACAGGCATTGGCGGCCTGGGGTATGGTTCACCGTGGCAACTCCTATCTGATGCAGCTGTTTTCTTCGTCGTGGGCATGATCCCTAAAGCTTGGAAACTGCGTCAGCTCTATGAAGAGCTAGGTACGTAATGGCTCAAGGGAGAAAGGGAGATCTGTCCGCAGGGAGTTGGACAGCAATTTTGATCAGGAGCAGATGTAGTGACGGACTAGTAGAGAAGTAGTCGCGCCTGTCTCGAGGAAGAGATGGCTGGAAACCTAATGGAGAAGGACCGACACCGTATTATCGTTTCTCCCACATAACGCTTATATTCGCTAATACCTCCCGTACTATTGGGCAGAATTGAGGGCCCATGAGAGCATTGCAAGGCATTATGGCGTCACCCTGGATGCCCTCGCACTGGCTCCGATGATGCAAGAGGCGGATCAATTCGGGCTTATGGAGCCCGCTGTGAAGGTAAGCAGTTGCGAGCAATACCTGATGGTGTAGGACTGACCGCTAGCAGAGGGAGACCGTTAGCAGGGATAGGTAGGGGGACAAATGATCCAGAAAGGTACGCTGAAGATTGCGGTGTTCGATAAACAAGAGATAACGGCTCTTGGGAGCTTGCTAGATCCTGGCCGTTTGAATTCCTGCCGTTGGGGCTAACTGACTGTTTTGCTGGGCTAGCGTTTGCGCACAATTCAAGCCATCTGCCAGAAACTCTTCCCTGGAGATCCAGGCGATTATACCTGCGGCAACAATCGTACTTTGTTCCATTGGATTTCCTTCTTTTGCTTCGCGCTCTTCATCAACATTGTTCTGGTGGTGGCGTTTGCTGCAGGCTGCAGCCAAGCCAATCTCTTCTCGCTGCTGTATGTCTCCGTCTCCGTGGTCTTCTTCTGCTGCTCGGAGTACCTATCCAGAGGAGGAACTAGGGTGTTTGCGAGTTTGCGTGCGGTTAATTGGACACAGATGTTTGCCATGATTGTGTACCAGTTTCCTGCGATCGAAATCTCAGCAGCGAAGCAACAGTGTGTGATAGGTAAGTCATATCGAGAGTCCATTTAGCTTATTACTCTTCCTGACTCTTCCTTCTTGTCTCCTCTCCCCCGTACCGTGGTCCACTTCTCTATCGTTCCTTAAGTTTTTCCCAGCTTTCTTAATGCACCTCGGTCATTTATTGGACCTCTGAGTTACCTTTGGCGCTCCTGCGCTTAAACCTAATTGGCGCTCCGTCTCCACTTCCCTGCGGGTGCGTTTACGTTAGGGACCAATGACTCCAACATGGGTGGCGCCTGTCTTTCAGCGGGCAACCTGCTGGGATTGGTGAAGTATCCCGTGGACTATCCAGGGGCGGCATTCACTTCTCCTTATTCTCAGTCTCAGACTTCGAGTGGCAGTACTGAATTGCCGTGGGCTTCAATTATCATATTTGCTCTTGCTTCAGTACAGAGTGAACTGTATAGAAGTCAGAAATATGGATACATGCGTCACTACTTGGACCGATTGCGGGAGGAGCGGAATGAGAGGTTCGAATTGAGCGAGAAGGTGGAATATACGGACAGGCTTGAGAGGTGGTGGCGTATGCACAAGGTGAAGGGGGCTATGATCCTCAAGCTCAAGACAGTTGTCACAAGGGTAGGTCAAGAATGGCTCAGTATCAATTCAATCCGTTCTTCTCTGATAAAGAGCAGATATCTTAACTGCCAATGAGGATAACTGACCGTTGTGTCTCTTTACTGCCTTCCCGTCCTTTATGGCGCTGTGTCGTAGACCCTGAACGTGACGTCGGAGCTTCTTGATGTCGCTATCGGGTTGAATCTCTCGCTACCCCCTCTCGCTCCGAAGAATCCTCGTGCATCAAACGCTACAGCGCACTCTGTGGAGCTACGATGGGAGCCAGCGGAGAGCTACGGCGGCCTAAGGATCAAAGCCTACAGAATTGTGCAGCAGAAGGTTCCTTCACTCACTCTATTGGGTGACTATGACGATATGATTGAAGTGCCAGGTACACTGATTGGAGGGAGCAGAAAGACTTCAACCGTTTGTCAATCTCAGCGAGAAAACTAACGTCTCACCTTATAGGCCACATTACCGCGCTAACGATTGATGGGCTACATCCTGCCTCTTCATACCAGTTCAAGGTCTCAGCTGTCAACAGAAACGGAGAGGGTCCCTTTTCTATTCCATCGCCACCCATTACGACTGCGCCACTCGACTTTGGGACTGATGTCACCGCTGGGTGGATGCGAATTACGAGGAAAGCGGTGAGTAATACAAAAAAGGCTACCTTTGGAGGTCTATGAGCAACTGGGCATCTCCAACTTAGGAGTAGCAGACAGCGACGGCCGATCTCAAGTGGAAAGAAAGTGTTCAACAGGAGGAGATGTGGGGAAAGATACACCGGACGAAAAGGGCTGCTTGCGTACATCTGCTCGAATACTCCCATGCACGACTCCACTAACTGACGGTTTCTGCCGAGTCAGACAAACAAACGACCATGGCACTTTTTCTTTATGAAAGAGAGCAAACGATGCCTTTTGCGCTACGTTGTTGCTGATCGGAGGCGTCTATCTTACTATAAGAACGAAAGGGTTGCTGCGAAGCACAGGTGCGAGGAAAGTTGGGCATTATGGATAAGCGACCGGTCTGAACTAGACAGCAGCGACAAAAAGAGAGATCTCTATCTCTATGCCTGAGGAATCTAGGCCATGTAGAGCAAAAGCTGACTTCGTCAACCTTTTGACTCCTCAGGTCAAGCCGCCGGAAGAGGCACTGGCCTACTTCCTTCCACCATGGGGACGTAATAAGCCTTGAGCGCCCTCTTGAACGTGTGCAACTGGAGGATGGGAGGCCACAACTGCAGCGCTTCGTTCTGAAGCTGAGGAGAGGTCGACACCCTTATGACCTGTACGAATTCCAGCCAGCGGATGAAGAAGATGAGGAGAAATGGATTTCTTCTTTTCTGCAAAACACGCCAAATAAATCTGTGGGTGCAACGCTCCAAGAGAGGTTGGAAGAGCATATTAGAGCGGTAGGTTGTGTACTGAGACTTGGGCTTTACCATCGCCTTAGCCCTCCCTGCCTTGGATGAGATTCACGTCTTAGGTCTAAGTAGAACACACGGTACCGCCGTCTCTCCTCACAGCTATTCAATGGAATAGCGACTATATTATGCTCCTCTTCTCACTTTTTCTCGCATCTGCACCCGTGAAAACAGAATGGTGGTGAGACGACAGAAAACGACGAAATGTCAGAGCAGGGTAGTGAGGCTGGCTCCATTGAGAGCTGGATGATGGATGACGAAGACAAAGAAGATGATGAGCTGCCGTGGTGGTTTCCTTACTATGCAGCATTATGGGTGAGTCTTATTGAACAGTTCCCTCTCTTCTTGTCTGCCTCATAAAGCCGTCGTCGTTTCCTTCGTATGCTGCTTTCTTTCCTATTGTTGCCAAGGAGGAGGTTTTGCTGGTTCCCCCTTTAGCTCTTCTTCTATTCAACGTCGTTTCCCATACCTTTATCTCCTCAGACTTGTAACAATGCTCAACTCCAACTGTTGCTCCCTCGTTGCAGCGTCAGCAGGACCCAGTCCTACGTGATGAGAGTAAGAGGCCAGATGAGAACTCTTCCACCATTTTTCCTTGGTTGGAGCTGCCTGCTATACTAGTAAACATTCTACGTGGCTGGTCATCGCTTCTCTGCTGTTTTGCAGCAGCGTTGTCGTTCGCTATGCAAGGAGATCTGCTCAGCACCGTTCCTGTGATGCTTATTTTTGCGTATGCTGGCTTCGAAAATCCCAGACCTAAGGTCAAGATCTGGAAGTTTTTGTTGGCATGGGTAAGGGCGACTTCCTTCTCCTGCCGTATTCTAAACACGCTTGATATGTGGTTGATGGATAGGCGTCTAAGTAATTAGTTGCTCGTCTGCCATGTAGTCCATCTTCGCGCTATCTGTGAAATACCTTTTTCAAGTCCCAATTTTCTGCCAGTCAGCCCAGATCGACCGGTCCGCGTTCTTCTACCCATCGATCCAGCCATGGTGCCCCTCTCTATCTCTGACTGTGCAAAGTACCAATGTAAAGAGGTTTCAGCCCCTACTGGTCTTAGGAATCTATAAATTTGACGGGTCACTTAACAACGTAGCCTCAATAACAGAAGGTAGGGAGACGCGAAGAGAAGTGACGCCTTTAAAGGCCAATCTCCTATATGCTCTGTCCACGACTCCAAGTCCTCTCTCATCAGCTGGATTCTTCATTAGATCACCCTTTGTCCAGTGCTTATGTCTTCTGCTGCTATTCACGCCCCACTTGGTCAATCAAAAGTGTTCCGTACTTCTCTGGTCATCAGTATTTGACGGACTCAATGGAACTCATCTTCAGGTTTAATTTGGACCTTCCTCTTCTTCCTCTCCCTCGTATACCACCGCTTCGAGCTGGGAGTACGGGGTCTTTGGGAGACTGCCGACGCTTCTGTGCGGCGGACATTTCTCATTGAGCAGCTCACTCGTGGCTCACAAGGAAAGGATAACCAATCGATATTGAGTGATCAAGACGTTATGCTTGATATGTAAGTAGGATGTGGGTCGGTCAGGCTTTGGCACTGGGTAGAGAGCTAAAACATGTTGAGGTTTGAAGAAGAAAGCTGACGAAGTGCTACCATTCTAGGCACAGGAGACAGAAAAGTTCACCTGTGTCTCGTCATTCTGACTGTCCTGTTCTACAGCGCGCACGCCTTGGAGCTGCAGAGCAGAAAGGCAGCCATGAAGGCAGCAGAGGAAGAGGCAGCTCGCAAAGCTGCAGAGACAATTAGTGAGGTTACTGAGAAAGAAGAGTCAACCAAGGAAGTGATCACCGATGAGGAGGAGAAGAGAAATATGCAAGCTCTCAATAACACCCGCCAGGTACTGCCATCTCATACTACAAGCTGGTTAGAAGTCACACTGAAGCCTAGATTTTATAGATCTACGTGGATCAAGGCGTAGGGAAGAAGCTTCACGGACTTCCGCAATCTGTGGATAAAATTGTAAGTGACGAACTTTGTTGACTTTGGCCAATCTACTTTGGACTTGCGCTCTTCTTCGACTCTTCAAGACCATTCTGGCAGAAGTAGCTACTAGTAGACCCTGATGGCCACCTCATTATCTTTCATCTCAAAGGTTCCCAAGCCATTCTCTGCCTATTTCAACCGGATTATCCCGCCTGTCCCACCTCGGTGGGACTCCGACATCCAGGATGCAGCGAATGGACAAAAGCCAGGACGGAGCTACTACTCTGCTACCCTTATAGTCCAGGGTATCTCCCTTATTGGGATAGTCTTTCTATTCTCCTCTATTGGCAGCAAAGAGACGAATGGCCTCTCCTCCAGTATGTCCTCCTCTCAATTCTCGGGATCCATGGTGATCTTGTGCATACTGCAGGTGGCGCTAATGATAGGCGACAGGTGAGATAGTGGGGTCTAGTCGTCTTTGTGGTCTAAATGAGCGAGGACCTAGAGAGAAATAACAGGTGGAGTGCGGATGTTGCATGAGGAAGCAAAATCGGGCAGCGAGAATGAAACTGATTGTGAAACTCTGATCGAGTGCACATTGTCTATCTTTCTTCGTCCGATTTCTCCTACTGACCACAATGTGTTTGTTAGAGTGGCGGTGCTGTACCAGTCATTGCGGATTAAGCTCTGTCTGCAGTATTCCTTCGTCCTCGCGGTGCATCTCCTTATCCTTTTCTGGTTTCCAGCGTCTGTGAATACGGTGATAATGGAAAGGACGTCTCTCTCTCTGTTCTACCTCATCCAAGCTGCTTACATGGGGCTGTCAGCGTTGCAGATAAAGTATGGGTATCCCGTTTTTTCAGGAGATAGTCGTTTGCTCACTAGGTACACAGAGATCTAAGAAGAACATTGCTTTCTCTACCCTGCATACCTCTCTGTGTTTTGACTGGGTGTCAAGTCTCTCTTTCCGCAGTCCCGCTTTGCCAATCTAACCTTATAGTGACGGGTGATTACTGATCCTCTTTCTTCGTGTCGTGCTGTGGGAGGTCTGAGCTTACTCTTACCCATCTTTTGTTGCTCCAGTCGAGGCTTTGGTGAGTTGACCAAGTTGAGGCAGGAGATATGCCAGGCTATCCCTTTCTTTTTCGAGCTGAGCAGCACGCTGAACTGGGTCTGTGCGGAGACTTCACTTTCCCGCCCTCTTTTCAACTTGCATGAGGAGATCTACATAAGTCTTTACATTCAAAAGTGCAACATGAGGGAGAGGCAGGAAGATGAGGCTCTCAAAGGATATAAGAAGCAGCCATTTCTCACAAAGTTTATACAAGGAGGCCTCGTAGTTTTCTTCCTTGTCCTTCTCTTGGTCCTCCCCTTGCTCCTATTTTCCGACCTGAACCCATCCTACGACCCTAACCCTGTCACCAGTGCGGAGGTGAAGATAGGACTAGGCAGGAATGGCAGCGCAGCTCTCACCTATCCTTTCATGACCACTGCGTTTGACCTTAAGGATGTCAAGAGCTTGCCGCGCACTGACACAGTAGACGCTGTGGCTCAGTCCATCGCCTTCCTACCTTTCTCAGAGGCTGCCTGGGGTGCAAGGTGGGTCCGGATATGTTTGTGATTCACCTACTATCAAAGAAATGTTCGTTGTATTTTCAAGGCGTCTGAGAGTGTCTATACTTCTTTTTGATGGTTCCAAGTCTTACGCCCTTCTCCACATTTGATCTTTGCGCTCATTCTTTTACGTCCATAGCTGACAAATAATATCTCTGCAGCCGTCCGTTGCTGGATTACTTGGTAAAGAGTCTGGCGGAAGGGCTAGACCTTGGTTGGCTGGTCACGTTCACCTTCACACGCTCAGCCATCAACCCCACGAACAGCAACACAGAGGTAGGTGGCAGTTATCAAAGTAGTACCCCTCAGTGTGTCCACTTGCCGCCTTCATGGGGCAACTGAACCATCACCGGATAGAAGGAGAGTAGCTGACCCAGAAACCTTCCTCTTCTACCTCTTGCCACAGATTTCTCAAACCTTCTTCGGGGCCATAGATATGGCCACCCAAAAGGCCATCGCGTCTGCTATCAATGCGAGCCAAAACCAACCTGAGTTTAAGTCGGAAGTCTTCCAAGTTGGTCAAATTTATGACTCTGTCCTCCGCCTCCCGCTAGAGGGCCCGGCATTTGTGGCTCCAGGATATGCCAAGTACCTGCTGACTATGCAGCTCATTGGCACAGCAGGCCAAACTTTCTGGGTCGTCACGTCCCAGCTTGATACGAACTCCTCCCAAGCCAAAGTGGATTGTGGATCGGCGGACAACCGTGGTCTTTGCATCATCACGGTCTCCGACAATGTGATTTCAGGAATCTCAACGGCTCTTACGACGGCTGCAGGCGGCTATGGATACAAGGCGCTCTACATATTTGTGAGCAAAGTAACTTCATAATTGTTCTGACTAGTCGGGTGGCTGATTTTGGCTCTTGCTACGCCTGCTCTGCAGATTATCTTCACGATCGGAGGTTTTATTGGGAACATCTTCCGGAAGAAGTATCTATTTATTGTCTATGAAGAGATGCCAGACCCCACCGTTTTGCTGGACTTGTGTGAGGTGAGGATTTCTACATGTGTTGTCTGTGGCTCTAAGGGCTGATGTACTAAATGGCTCTCCATGTGTAGGGAGTCTACATAGCGAGAGAACAATCCTATGTGGGTCATCTCCGTGATGAGGTGAAGCTGTTTGAGACATTGGTGCGAATCATGCGCTCGCCCGAGCTTGTGCTTCGTATGACAGGCCCCAGCATCATCAACATTCCTAATCCTCGTAAGGTCAAAGTGGACTAGGCATGAAGCCCTTTGAATAAACGTGATCCTTTTCCTTTATTGCCCTTCACATGGCTGACTCCGCATGATATTTCTCAACTACTCCTCTGTCACCTTTATCACTTCTGGAAGAGAGCAAGATCCAGGGTGTGGCCTGTGAAAGGCCCATAGACTATGAATCTGATTGTCAGTACCTTTCAGTCCCACTCAAAGCCCATATCCACGCCAAGACTTGCCCGATTAGACCTTCTTCAGTCCGCTTGGTCAGTTAGTCCTCTTCGTTTGTCCCTAGCAAGGCTACTTGGAATATGTCCACTGCTCATCCGTGTGGTTGGTGGTACGACACTATCCTCAGGCTGCTGTAGCTCGTGGTAGACCTTATCCCGGCGCAAGAGGTCACAGGTGGGAGTTGCGACAGGAGCTACAAGGAGGTTAGACTGTCACATTCACAGAGGTAATAACCTGCCACTGGCAGTGGGGCTCTCCTCTCCTTAAATCGCCGAAACAAATGAAAGGGGAAAAGAAAGAAAGATTAGTGCTATGCCAAATTGACAGATTGTAAAGTGTAATCCCAGCAACGCGTGGGGCTTCCTATCTTGTCTCGCAGCCTGTAGGTACTTGACCATTTCGACAGGGTACTTCCTATGCGCTACAGTTTATTATTCCCTCCCCATAGCGGCTATTCTTTTGCCTTCCCTGCTTTCCTTTCTCTTGATGTGCTTCTGCATCATGTCTATCCTACCAGAAGCGAAGAAGTGAGAAATTGACACACCCAAGCTCCAACGACTTCCTGCTATAGTTTGGAGTTCGCCGGCTTGTCTTTGATGCCCTCGAATGGGAAAGAAGTTTCGTTCTTGATAAACGACGACATGGCCGAGGAGGCTGCTGAGGGCTAGCACGGATGCTACTATTGCTCGTAACAGGGGCAATCGGTAGAGGATTAAGAGGTTTAGGATGTGTGAGGACTGCTCTGGTCATAGTCATCTCATTCATGGTAGGGTCACAACACACAGGGATGGTGTTGCCTCGGTCAATTAACGTATACTCCGCATGGGCAGCGGACGCATTAGTGGTCAGTTACCTAGCGTGACTGGTGTTTCCTTCTAATTCTTGGTAGCGTCTTCTCTTCCCAGTTCTCTAATCTAATAAGAATTGCCGTCTCCATCTCTTTCTTCTTGTCCCCGACGGCTCATCCTTCTCGTCCAGAAACAACCGTTCCTTCGTTTCCTTCATCTCATTAGGTTCCGGCCATATCCTATTCAGCTGCTTCACCTTAACCAGCTATTTTGACCTCAGCAACGTCCCCTTGACATGATGCAGCCAGAACAGAAGATAAAGGAATCACAACGACCTATCCTTCTTGGATCTTCTGAAGGCTTCCTGAGGTAGTAATCCATAGAGTGGGCCCGACGAGTTGTCCTCATACCATCGCACACATCTGGCAGAGCTTTCTGTGTCTTGACTGATGGACGATGTCCTCCATGGCCTGCTACCTAATGAGGATGAGCTCTGAAGCTCGGAAGCTCTGTAAGCCCGCCCCTCAAGTAAGCATCTGAAGCTCTGATGAAGATCGGAAAGTTCTGACGCTCACTGAAGATCAATAAGAGATCATCTGGGATGATTACCGACCTCTCCAAGTACGCAGTAACCACCAACAGTGAAGTGCGGGAGTGATGCTGCAGCAGCAACAGCCCATTCAGCTCTTGCCTTTTGGCCCTCCCATCATAACAGAGGAAGGAGACAGGCGTTTCTTGCCCGTTCTCATCACTCATCACTCATCACTCATCACCGGCAGGTGCAGCTCACGAAGCTCCACAGTCCGATAGCAAGAAGCAGAGAAAGACGATTAGGGCGACGGAGGGTGCGCGTGCTTGGCACCCTGCTGTCACAATACAATCAGAACGATAATACGAGAGAGATTGAGCGGAGAAACGTCCACCGCAAGGCTTTGGTGTGCAATGGATTGCTATCGATCGCTTGGATGAGAATCAGCTGAGAATCAGCTTGGTTCGCCTTTAAAGGTGTTCTAGTAAGCAGTTATTGCGCGTCCCATTCATCCGCGATGCCTGCGATAGCGACGGGAGGTAGTGGACCCAGTCCTCCTGAGAAAGTGGGTCCTATTGTCCTGCGCCAAGGCTATCTTGGAAAAGAGGTACAGCTGTTCTCACGAAGTCAG
>FLMG01001247.1:996-33014 GCA_900088475.1 Hyphochytrium catenoides | reverse complement strand
AGAGAGAGAGAGAGAAGAGAAAGGAAGAGAGGACGACCTGCAAAATAAATCTTCCTTATAGAGATTCTTATCGTCGTGTCTATTACTACTCCGGGCACTATTATAAGGCAGCTAGGGATTAACGCTGCCACTGGCATTCCTTATTACTATGATGACCAGGAGGAAGATGTCCATGTCGCTTCAGAAAGTTGTTGAAGCCTCTGCGGTCTGTGGGCTTCTTCATGAAGTTAGGGCGCACACTCCGCAGCCTTTGGAGAGGGCAATCGGGGCAGCAAGGAGAAGAGAAGCATGTGGACCTGGGTAAAGGGCCGACAAATCTGCGTCGAATTCTCTCAGAGGAATGTGTGAGAGTGATGAGATGAGAACACGTGCAGCGCTTGCCCAAAGGGTATAGAAGGCGGAAGAGGAAGCACGCGCACGCTGAGAGAGAGAAACTTTCTGGCAAATAAGTGACAACAATAAGAGCATAAGAGAGAGTCAATGGAAAAAGCCGATTCGCGGTTACTTTGACGTAAGGTGAGCTACGAGTACTCGTCCAGACAGCACAAGAATGTCATCAATGCTCTCACAAATAGCGACCAACACTTCGCCATGGCCGCCCAACCTTAGAGAGTACACTCTTCTGTTGCCGACAGCAAACTCATATTTAGAAAAAGTAGAGCAGAAGAGCTCGAGACATCGAAGCGGAAAGATGGAGAGCGAGAAGGGGAGGCTAGAGGCCATTCAGAGGAAAGAATAGAGCGGTCAGTTATCTCAAGACTATCAAAGGGACCTCCACCTCCGCTCTCGTCATCCCGCCGTGGCACCCTTTTAGGGGATATTCACCACGAAACCAGTTGAGTACAGAATGAGACGAAGAGAGGGCCACGAAGTCTCCTGTCCTAGCCCGTGCCTCTGGGTGCCAAGGAGAAGGACCAAACAGCTCCAACTGCTCTGCCTCCGCAGCAGTAAGGAGAGCATAGTGATCCCCTGTGTGAGGGCGGCTTAGTATAGATCACCTTCCATTTCGACAAGAGGTAAATGAGGCAAGAGAAGGACTAGACCCTGGAGAGATGAAGAGTTATGGCCCAAGCGGAGTGACAACCATTGCTGCTGGGCAAGGAAAGACACCATCGCTGTCTATGCAAAAGTGGGCATGCAGAAGGGTTGTGTGAAAGAGCAGAGAGACGGTAGTCATATAAGCAGGGAAGAGTGGTTGACCGCAGAGAGAGGGGAAAGCGTTCCCATGGGTCCTAAGACAACTGATCATGTTTGTCCTGGAATGCTTACCGTAAATCTCTCTAAATCTCTTAGCGAACTCCTCACCCTTGCCTGGCTGGACGTGGAAGCATGGAGTGCGGCTCTCAACAGTCGGAGGGAAGAGTAAGAGCTCATTCACTTTCGGATGAAGGTCCAGAATGGGGTGAGCGTCCACTTGGCCATGATCCGCAGTGATAATGAGCCTCTGCCTCCCTCCTTCTATCTCCCTTAGAGGAGCCAAGCGCTCCGTCCAAAATTTCTCTAAGACACGGTCAAAGTGCTCTAAAATATGACGGACTTCTTCGGCGAAGACTCCACACCGGTGCTCGGTGGCGTCTGGGTCAGAGACATATACATAAGTATAAGAGCGCACGCGGGACGGAGTGCAAGACTGCGTATCAGAGCTCTGTCCCTTCCCCGTCTCCTCACTTTTAGTTTGTGCCACTGACTGCTCCCATATTGTCAGCAACTGGGCAAGGGCCTCCTCCAGAGAGGAGGCAGGCAGCGTGCTGCACGGAATGATAAGAGGTGACGGAGACTCGGCAAGAACTGATGGCCCTTTAAGTCTCTCCTGGCTTGCCCGCGGTGCTTTCTCCGGCACACACTGCGCCGAAGTGATGTAGTTACTGAAGGGACTACCTGCATAGGCATGCACGACCCACGTGTCCACTCCCACCCATCGCTCTTTGATTGTAGGCCGCGCAAAGAATACTTTGGCTGGATCCACATTCTCAGGAGAGAGAGGCTGGTCCGTGGTGGCGTTGTACCAGGGAAGAGGATCGATTCTCTCCCGCTTTGATCGTTCCGAGGAGTGGGAAGGAGAGACTGAGATTGTCCAACCTATCACTCCGTGCTGAGAAGGATAGAAGCCAGTGTTGAGAGACGACAGTGCCGCTGCAGTGGTTGACGGCATCACGGAGCGGATAGGGCGAACCAGATGGCGGCGGAGGAATGAAGTGGGAGGAAGAAACTTCTCAAGTATATTCATTCCCAGACCGTCCAAGACCAACAGCGCTAAGTCAAGCGGCTCAGCCCCGCCCTCTACATTCGGCAACCAAGGGAATAGGAAAGAGGGCAAAGGCATAAAGAGGGAGTCGTGTCCGGGGAAGTGCAATTGCGAGATTGAGGGTTGGAGACACACGAGGGTTGAAAGGTAAAATAGAGAAGATGTGAGCACTAAGGGAAAGACACTCCCCCGAGAGAAGCATACCAGCAAAAGACATATACACAGAGACAGGCTAACAAGTGTGCAAGAGTAGCCAGATGAACGAGCACGTAGGCATTCGAGGCGGCAAGGAAAGTAGAAAGGAATAGATCAAGCAGCTGAAGAGAAAAAGGTATAGGAGTAGGGGTCCACTAGGATAATAACCTGCACGGTCGTTGCTCTCCAATGCTCCTCCTGTTACTTCCTCTCGAACTATAAGGTCGTGAAGCTCCTGAACCTTAGAAAAACGTGGATTCTCCCTCTCCTCAGCAGTGAAAGGCACTCCATTACAGAGCCCAATTGCCTAAAGTAGGGAGAGGAGCAATGATGCGACAGAGGCAATAAGTGCCCTCCACTCTTCAGCAACAAAGAAACCGTTTGGCCAAGGTCACCGGCAGTGAGGGATATAGGTCAGGGTATAGGAGAGATGAGGAAAGGGAGAAGCAGAAATAAGGATCATGAGCTGATAATGCACGAGATGGCGTACCCTGGACAAGTCCACGGAGTTCACATGCTCTGCATCCAGCGGGTGAAACAGGACGCCATCTGCAATCCATCGCCTCACTCTGTCAAGGTCTGTCTCCATGACGCTCTCAGATCGCCGCCTCTCTTGCTCACCCTTCACTACCGTGTGTCCCCTTCTATGCCCTTCTCCGTCTGCTTGCTCTCCCGGTGTCTCTTTCTCTTTCACTCTCTACGTACGGTCCCCGTCCTAACCTGAGTCTCTTCCTCTGACTTGAAGTGACGAGCGGGGCAGGGTCAGCTTGCAACAGAGCGTGGAAGATCCACATCGGTTGATGCGGTGACCAAAGACAGAGAATCAGAACCCTTATGAAATACACAGAGAGAGAGTTCACAGAGATATCTTTCTCTAGAGATTCTGATGACTTCGGCATCCGAAAGTATTACATTCGGGACTACATTCACCAGAATAAAGACACACACTCCTAAGAAGGATACTCCGCTGATCTACCGGCGCACCAGCAGATTATAGAGACGGAGATTGATCGATTGTCGCAGTCCAACGCCAGAGTCCAACGTGTCCAGAGCTTCGCATGCGTTGAATACCAGAGCTTCGCATGCGTTGAATATAAAGTAAGAAGCAGAACCAACCCTGAAGCCATGCCACGATCAAGGAAGAAACGGCCTGGTCCAGGCATTAGTGCAGGGCGATCCGCGGCGCTGCAGAAGGTGAAAGAGAACCGCGTGAAGGTAGCGGCGGCGGTGGCTGACCCGTTGCAGATGTCTGCCATCTGCCCTGACGAGTGGAAGAACCTCTGCAGGACGCTTCCTGGGGACACTCTACAACTCAGCTTCAAAACCGCCAACGCACTGAGTGCAGAGGAAAGAGGCGCAATTGTCGACCTGTTCACAGCGAATATGAAAGACTTCTACGTTCACAGCCAATGGGGCTGGGACATCCATGCAAAGACCAAGGAGCTCTTCCATACAGATGCTCGTTACTTGCTCGTTCACGGCTTGACAGAAGAAACCGGAGAAGAAGCAAGCGCAAGCACGGGCTTAGCTGCCTTTGTGCACTTCCGCTTCCTCGTGGAGAACCAGTATGAAGTTCTATATCTCTATGAGATCCAGGTAGGACAGAGATGGAGAGGTAGCGGGCTAGGGTCATGGCTGATGAGCTGTACGGAGAGGATTGGTCGTGCTCTAGGAATGAAGTTTCTCCTATTGACTGTCTTCAAGGCTAACGTGGCTGCTCTGTCTTTCTACAAAGACAAGCTAGCCTATGAGATCGACGAAAGCTCCCCAAGTCGGTGCGGAGATGATACGGCAGACTATGAAATTCTCAGCAAATGTCTAGATGTATCTGTACACAACGACCCTGCCTACCGGTAGCAGAGACCGGACTCTAAAAAGCAGAAGGCGTCTGTGCGTTGCTTGTCTAGCGTGCGCTCTGCTCATGCTTTTCTGCTGAGATCCCCCTGCCCCTCCGCCTCTTCTTCTCCTGTTTCTTTAGATATCTTCTGCCTTCTCTTTCTGCCTCGACACTGCCGGCTTAGCTGAGGAGCAAGAGGAGGACTTAGGTGGCATTGGACGAGATGAGGATCTCCTGAGCGTGGTGCTTTATTCAGCGATCAGCTGTCAACGAAGGAAAACATAGTGGCCACTCTAGCTGCCACTCTAGCTGTTCTCGTCTTTGCCCTTTTCCCTCTTTCTCTTTCTCTCTATCTTTATGCTGGACAGTAGGGGGATCTTCTGCTTCTCTGCTTTATTTTCATAGCTATAAAGAGAAGCGACCCACATTCAGTTCACTTCTCATCTGGGAGGGGTCAGCGCCAGAAAATAGACTTTGGCACATGTTACAGATTGCTATGGGTGAAAAAGGAGGCTAAGAAGTGGTGTCGAGCTTTCTTGGCGGCGCCCTCTGCTGCACACCACTGCTGGTCAGCCGTGCTTGTACACCAGAAAGATCACGTGCCCAATGGCGTAGTAGAAGAGACTGCGCAGAAGAGCAAAGAAATAAATGTTAGCTGTTGCATCTTCTCTCAATTCTTTGTCCTTCTTCTTGTATGTTTACTCGATCTCTTCCTTAATCTTTCACTTGCAACCTTATTGATCCCCTCGTAGGATTGCAATCACTCTCAGTCTCCTCACCGACCTCAACAAAGTGGTCGGTCTAAGCTTGTCAACCCTCACCTTTTCGTCTCGTGGCTCACAAATGCACCGAAGTTCTTGCCGACAACTACATGCCAAGCGCCCTGCTGATGCTTCTCCAGCGCCGTCTTCAGAACCTCTGCGATTTCATCGAAGTGCGTGATCTCTGCTTTGTAATAGGATCTCAGGGCGTTGGTAGAGGCGTTAACGCAGAGATCCTCAACCTCCTTGGGCACATCCTTCTGATAGACTGTCAGTTGGCCAACGTTGATATCGTCCTTCTTCGGATCATTCTCTCTCTCGGGTTTTGACGTCATTGGAACCAGTGATAGAGTATTCCAGAGGAAGAGGACAGACCCAAGACGGCAGACCAAGGGTCTAGAAGTACAATGAATGATCTATTTCGGACCTAATCTATCTACGGGTCTGGACTCAATATCGCCCAAGGAGGGTAGCTTGGCTAGACAAAGCTTAGGACCTAAAGAGGAGATGCAGCGAGCTAAGCGCCAGTCTCCTAGACTTTTCTCGCCAACAGCTGCCAGCAATGCTGCTGATAAAGGAGCTATCCACTACGCATCCCTCTAGTGCTGGGGAGGTTCCTCCAGGATGCAGGATATGGAGAAGCAGACCTATTGTCGTGAGACTTTGCTCGGCTCTGTCCTCCTGAAACCTGGTCCTGGTCCTTGCTTCCTCCTGCCGTCGCTCGGCACCGTCCTGCCCAGCCGTCCTGCCGTCCTGCCGTCCTGCCGTCCTGCCGTCCTGCCGTCCTGCCGAGCTCTGATCACTGCTCGATCGCCTTCACACGGCTTTTCGGCAAATAAAAGTTTCTGAAGTTTATATATTTTGGAATAGTAATACTCAAACATTAGCGTTCTCATCATCTTTTTCTTTAAGAAATGAGGCCCGAAAACTATAGTAATACCTGCGACGTTGGACAATAAGTTTCCCGATAATCCTCCTTTCCTCTCCCTCTGCTGCTCTGTCTCTATTCCATGGTCTCTGTCTCACTTTATCATTAGTAAATACTACTCCTCGCTTTGTCTCACTTTCTCTCCCCCTCTCTCTCTCGAGTCTTTCTTGTCTTGATCTCTGTCACTCTGTCACTGTCCCCAGTCACTCGCCACCGCCTCTCTCTCTCCTGACTTGGCCATCGTCGGAGTCCTTGCTATAGAGCTTGAGATCTGTTCAAGATTTTCTCGTCCGCGCCTTGCTCTTCATCTGTCCATCATCATCATCATCAGAAGCAGCTCCGTTAAAGGGTCGTCTCCTGCAATTATCAAGCTCCTCGTCCATTGCTGTCTGCTCCGCTTCCGCGATTGTAAGCTCCGAGTGTCGAACACCACAGGTCACGCCACCACAGCAGATACCGCAGAGTAGCAGAAGTAGCTGCAACACAGGTAGGGCCGACTTGTTCTTCCAGAAAGAAGCACATATTCTGTACAGAGACTGATGAGCAGAGAGCCTAACAAATAGTGCGGCTAGATATATTAGGAACTGGCGAAGGATGGCTCCACAGAAGGAACTCCCGAGTGAAGAGATTATCTCATCGACGTGGGACAAGTGCCTCGAGAGCTTGGCATACAACGTCTCTATAGGCACTGTTGCTGCAGGACTTTCCGCCCTTGTTCTTGCACGTAAGGTTTACTCGGTTCCCTTTGTAGCTGATCTGGCTCCACACAGCGCTGCCTCCTGCCGAATCCTGATAGAGAATCTTTCAGTCCACAGCTGCTCTCTCTTCCGGCCATTCTTGGCACATTCTTTATTATTCAGCTCGCTGGTTACGGCAGTTAAGCTCCTACTTGCCTGTACAGTGCTTGCTGGCACCTCTGTATTTTTATTCAACCAAATATGACTGGCCTTCTCCTGACCTGTTGATATTCTCTCCTATGCGCCTATCCATTCAGTTCATGTTCTTTATCAACTCTTTTGCTTATTCTGCATCGAAGCTCATGCTGCTACCGGCCGGTTGACACCGCACGTCTCTGCACTCAATCAGGCTCCAGAGCAGGCAGAGTAGCAGTGACTTCGTTCGGTACAGGGATTGGTACGGGTGCGAGCTATGTTCAATGCAAGCTGCAGTTCGAGAAGAGTAAACCCAAAGTGTAGAAGAGACACGTAACTCAGCACGCAGGAATACGATTCCAAGGCAAGCCCTTGAAGAAGAGAACGGAGCGCATTGAAATGTTCATGATGCTTGCTGCTTTATCTTCAGAAGTAAATGAGCACCCAGCCACAAGAATTACAAGGACCAGGGAAGTTTCAGGGACGGTGTCCGATGTACCCAAGAAGGAAGCTAGATAACAGTTCACTCATACTAATAACTACTGATATTTAAACTACACAGCTGTTGGCGAGGGGAAGAATTCTTGGAACTCCAAAAGAAGGTCGTCATAGTCATCCAAGAGCCGACGCACTCTCAGAAATAAGAGCTCTAAGGTCAAAATCCCGTTGTCGAAGTCTCTCAATGTATAAAGGAACTGCTTGTACAGGAACCGATGGTCTCCCAGTCTCTTCTTGACACTGTTAGGAGGACAAAGAACAGAGATTTAGCATCAAGGCAGGACGAGCGGGGCGGTATTGTCCGGGCACTAGAGTTAAGGATCCTTACCGGTTCAGATACTGCTTTGCTACATCTGTAGATCCATCATCGACGCTGTAAGGACGTAACAGGTCACCTGCGTGAGTAACGTGTGACATCTCATCTACTAGAGCAGGCACTTCTCTACCTTGGATCCTTAGCATAATTTGTTTCAACAACCGTGGGAGTGGGTTTAACTGGACTTCTAACATGGTGAGGGACCACCTCACTGGGCGGTGCCTCTCTAACTGGCGTGGGGACCCTGCTTCGTGGCTCCCTTCTTGAGCCTGAGCTGCCAGAAGACTCAGGACGTCTCCTCTTTTGTGATCTCGGCGCTCCTTGGTCCATGCCTTTCAAACCGATAATGTCACCCTCTACTGGCTTCTTTTTCGTTCTGCGCAACATAGCGTGACATCAAGGGTCAATCAGAGTGGAATGAGGAGTCAGAAATAGACGAGATGAGAGTCGCTAGTCCTACATAACAACCTCGTTTGTACCGATGGCAAGGCTGAAAGGAAGGTCAAAGACTGTATTTGAACACCATGTGCAGCGAGTAGTACGAAGCTAGAGGAGATGGATGAAGAGCGAGCCAGGCTGTAAGAGAGCGAGCTGCCCCTGAAGGACGAATTGCTGGGATAAGCACCTTAGAAGGTTAATCTGAAGCTCCTTAGAGTTGTCCAGAATGTCTGGTGGGAGCTCAGCCAAGGCCTTGGAGATATCATAGCCCCGAGTGTGCAGGAACTCCAATGCCTCAACCTCAGGTAAGGTCCTTGCGACTTGACTTGAGTCAATCTCTCCATAGAGGCGACCAAAGACGGGGTACATCGACTTGATTGTTAATTTGACGCTCGAACCTTCACTCCTGATTGCGGTGACAATGCCAGTTCCTGTCTCTTCTCCGTTGAAGACACCCCAAACATATTGCCCTTCAAGAAATTTCCGCCTAAGGCCTGCAGCGTGCAGGTATCGACTAACATTCTCAGATGGAGACAGCTTCTCTCCTTCTTCTGCAGACCAAATCAGTGAAAGATCTTTCCCGGTGGGCGGCTTAGGTTTCGTAGGAAGCAGGCTGGGCAGTTCAGCTTGATAATCCGGGCCGATTCGAGTTTCTGGAACAGGCTCCTGCTCCGCTTCCAGATGTCTCTGTTGCAGCAGATTGTAGCTTGACTTTGTGCTGGCACTGGTAGAAGCACGCTTGCTCCTAGTAGGTTGGGTCACCTCAGGAGCTACCTCCTCCTCCTCCTTTCTTACCCAAAGGCGCGGTGACAATGGCGGGGAGGAGACGGAGGGCTCGATGTTAAGAGCTCCTCGGGGCGCTGCAATGGAAAGTGTGTGCTCCGATGATGTGTCCTTTGACGCAGAGGCTGCGCCTGATGGTCTGTCACTGCCATTAGAAGTGCTGGTTGTGTTGGAGCTCTTCTGCTGTCCTTGGCCTTCAGCAGCCGCATTGCGTTCTGGAACTGGAGGAACAGAGATTGGCTGCTGGATAGTTGCAGGAATTGCTTTTGGCCTTTTCTCAGTTGCTCCAGAA
Organism: Hyphochytrium catenoides; assembly: GCA_900088475.1. Taxonomy (NCBI): domain Eukaryota; class Hyphochytriomycetes; order Hyphochytriales; family Hyphochytriaceae; genus Hyphochytrium; species Hyphochytrium catenoides. The sequence goes on along the minus strand of FLMG01001247.1, from coordinate 23,849 downwards.
GCTTTCTTTGTGGAGTCTTGCTTACTACTACTACTTGCCGTAGATGGATGAGATGTGAACCGTGCCTTTTTTGCAGCATCGGCGGAAGGTGTACTGATGGCTCTGGATTCACTTGCGCTTTTACCTTTGATATCAAGTCTCTGTTGCGAGTCAGGAAGAGACTGAGCCTTCCTTTTTTCTCCTACAGCAGGCCCTTGCTTTGGAGAAGGACCAGAGACGGCTGGAATCCTAGCTGAGGCTTTGGACATGCTCTCTTCCGTGAGAACAGACCGTCCGGGTCTTCGGCTCGACTGCGAGCTGTCCCCTACTCTCAAATTTCCTTCCTGAGCATCAACTGGAGAGGCGCGAGAGGGCTCTATATGTTCAGGCAGGGGTTGATCTACTTTTGGTGGCGGAGGAGTCTGTAGCCACTCGGGCGTAAGCGGAAGAAGCTTGCCCTTCGTCTGGGGTTTGAAGAAATACCTACATATAAACTTATCCTTCCGGTTCTTTAGCACTTCCCTTTTGTTGGATCCTAGTTCCGGGCTCTGATAGACCACTGTGCATTTCTTGATGATACTGTCTATAGAATTGACATCAGTGCAATCCGAGAGGAACAGCTCGTTTTCAAGCACGTTGGTCTTGTGCTTTAGCGCTGAATCGTCTTGCTTTCTGAAGAACCAGCGGCCGCGAAACTTTTTTTCATGTCTAACGTCCTCAAAGAGACGCTCAATCCTTGCCACATAGGGAGTAGCAGGGTCATCAGAGAGGACGAGGACGCAATCACCTTGGGCAAAAACCTCGCCTCCTATCATGAGTTCCTGATAGAAGGCCTGTGCCTTCATCTTGTGGTAAGGAGTGCCAATCCAGCGTGACTTATCCTGGTTCGTCTCGTGCTTGCCGTCACCCGCTGAAAGGCCATCCTTGTCCTTATTTCTCGACAGCCTTCTCGCCATTTTCTTCTGTCTACCCACCACGGTCTAAATAGAGATTATCTTTCCCCTTGATCAGCAGGCAGACAGCAACCATGACAAACACCCTCACTGCTAGGACACCGACACCCGGTTGTCCAGTAGCATTGTCCAGCTGATGGTTAAGAGGAGGGCCTTTTTAGTTGCCCCTAGAGTGAAGTGTGTGAGGTGCACCAGCAGCAGTAGCAGAAACAATATGGTCAGTGACGAACATCGACATTATCGGGGCCAGAATAGGAGAGATGGGGCGCGGCTGACACTTGTGTCCCCTCTTATTAGTACTAATCGAGCTCCAAGCAGCACTTACTTTCGCAAAGTTGACGCTTGGAAAGAGGAGTATATGCACCTGGTTAACAGTCGAAGCACCAAGAAATTGCTCTGCTAAGGATGAAAAGACCTTCAGACGCAAGATGATGGCTACCGTCCACCCCTATGGAACCTACTACCGCCACTGTTCCCTAATGAATAGAGGAAGGCTAAGCGTCAGGAAGAGGAGAAACCGCACTCTGTTCAACCTTGGCAAAGAAAGGCCATGCACGTTGAAAGAGCAACACAGAAGAAGAAGAAGACGGTGAATTACTAGTGTGGAGTGAGCCTCAGACTTGGGCTATTTGACAAGTAAGAAAAGAGTGAAAGGAGCCAACTTCTTCTGTCGTTTGTCCCTGATTTCCTGGCGATGCAGGTGAAAAGCAGACAACAGTAGGGCGAGAGCAGGGATTGGGTGGACAGACAGACAGAGTGAGCTGCTGATCTGAGGAGTGGAGCCTGACCTCTTGCTTTCCCTGCTGCTGCTGTTGCTGCTGCTCTTGCTCGCTGCTGCTCAGACAAAACTTGAAAGTGGCGGAAGCAGGAAACTTGAGTAAGGCACACCAGACAGAGCGAGAAAATAGAAAATGCGAGAGATCATATGGGGAGAAAGAGGAGGCCATGAATGGTTCAACACCACAAAGTATCTGAACTTTGAGATAAGCATAATTGGGGATACGAGATACGTCATGCAAGTGTATGAGATAGCAAAGTGGGGCTAGTTGGGGAAAAGTCTTTTCCACCTCTGTCTACTTGTGTGTGTTCTACCAAATAAATGTCTGCCTTCATATTTTCCTGGGAGGGATATCAGTATAGGAGTGGGTGGGAGAAGGTAGTGATAAAACCAAGGCAAGAGTGAGGGGGGCCGCTTCAATGCGTATTATTACCTCCGAATATTATGTACAACTAGAAAATAAGGGCTACTTACTACTACAATCAACTACAGGTGATGTGACCTCTATTCAGGATGGTATTTTGAATAGCACAATAACAAAGGTTTCCACTGCACTTTTGAAAGCTTCTAAAAGTTGACGCGGGTTTCCCCCATACAGCACACCGTCGAGAACTGGAAATATTGGTAACGGCATGGTAAGCTTTGCTGATAGGTTTCCTTGCATTTATTAGTAATCTGGATGGAGGGGTATACTCCTGTACCGTTTCAACGGTCTTTGTGGGTACATAAATACAACACAAACGCTATTACTACTTTTTCCATAGAACTCAGTTATAAACGAGCGGCCGCCAGTCGCCGCCGCTTGCCGTGGGCTGGGTGGGACACGTTCCTCGCCTCGCTTGTAGTTGGGATCCTTGTTGTTGTTTGAAAGCTCTGGTCGCTTGTTCTCCCTTCCTCAGAACTTCATTCAAGAGTGAGGAAGAAGAGGTAAGTAACACCGGCCAGGAGTTCGGGGTGGGTGGTCGATAAGACGTAAGATGATGAGGGTGGTGAATACTAGCGTCTCATCTTCTTTTTTAGCGGGATGGCAGCAGGAGGATCCTCCAGGAAAGCAGGATGATAATAAAGCTTTCTGGTTCTTCTCTTTACTACATCTCTAACAACTGATAATAATGATCATGAGACTCCACCATTGTCTTGCTCCTTAGCGTCGCTACTTCATACGCCTTCTTGTTGCGAATACTCTTGCTTTTCCTCTTCTTGTTAATGAGGAGTATGATTATCATCACAAGGCGTCATGTCCAAAAAAAGGATATCATCACTCAACAAATCTCACTATTGTGAAGATACTGTTATGGTTTTTCGAAGATGCTAATAGAGAATTATCTTCAGCGGTACCAGGAGTTCATATGGCTTGTTGTGATAAGATAAATTTGTGTGCTCTCCCGCTGTAGGGTCCTCGCTAGTGGCCATCCGCCCAACCACCGTAACAACAACGATGATTGACTTAAGGGTCTTCGGGAAGATGATGATGATGATGGCACCAACATCTTTCCTCCACCAAGAAGAAAACTATTTCGTTTCTTTCTGTTGAAAGGGACCATCAAGAATGGAGTTGTTACTCACTCAGTCGTCACATCCAGAAGGGCGGCCGAACAAGGACTTCAACAACTCCCCGGCCTCATAATAATCAACACAAACGAAAGAGCTCAATTATCAGATCTTATAAGTTCATAATTGTTCGATTTGGCATCGGCCACCTGTATGGCGTCGCTACAAGTGCTACTTGATAGGAAGATAGTTTGGGATAATAAGGGTTATTAGTAATAGCGCATGAAGCATGACTGCTGTTGTTATCTTAAGAGTCGACAGACCATCTATTTTTTTGATTGATGGCCGTATGGGTAGTGAAGTCTCCAGGAAGGTTCATTGATACCGCCCCCGTGGGGAGTCTGGCCATTGCCCCGCCACTGGTCCTGCTCATAGCCGAGGCTGTGGTGATGGAGTTGGATATCATGCTCTATGCTGGGCTCTATATGATGCACCAGCAGGCTCGGCGGCGTCCCGTATCTGATTTCTCTTTTCTCCACGTATCGCTCTTCTCCGTCCTTTTGTCGTTTGTTGAGCCTTTCACTAGGGCATGTGCTCTTTTCTAGGACACCCCTTACTTCTTGCCTCATGCGTGTCGTGGCCGTTGTTATCTCCCCCAGTGTTGTTATATTAATATGATTGATGATTACATGATGAAGAAGTGGCCACGACAACCGTGGGGAAATTTAAGCTCTGGCCGCCTTGAAACAATGGTATGGATGACTCTTCTTGTTCTGCCACCCTGAGGAAGATAGAAAAGACGATGAAGAATAATAATAGGAGGTTTCTTTCTAATACTACTATGGTGGGGGGTGGAACGGACAAAGCGTCCTCAGCGTAGTAGGCATCTCCCAACCACCAATGATGATCAATTAAGGCATACCACAGGGCTATCTGTCACTTCCAGGTACTGCTACTAAGGTTCTACTAGTTGTTGGCTTCACCACCACCATCTTCGCTAGCAGCATCGGTTACACCCACTTCTCATTCTTCTATTGTATGGGGGTTCTCTCCGGTCCACTTAGTCCTCGATAAAGTGCACCACCCACCAACTGCCACTGGAATAACTAATAAGAAGGCCCTTCTTGCTTCCCTCGCCGACCCTGTAGCAACTAACCGGTGAGCAGCTCGGCCACCATCATACCTCCACTCAGCTCCTTTCATTAGGTCTATTACGTTTGAGATCCACAAAAAAAGATATATCAAAGAGTAGCTAAGCACTCTGTGTCATCTACTATGCAGTCCTCTTCGTGGTGGATAGATCAATCATCGGACCTCCCGATAGAATAACAGCGCGCTACCTTTTCTACTTTGATCGCGAGGCGGCGTCCCAATCTCCTTACGAGTTCTGGGAGGCGCAAGGACAAAATGATGATGGAAAGGTAGTAGCTATTGATATGAAGGGCACTCACTCCTATTTACTAGAAAGGAAGCACCATATTCAGACTTTCACTTCACCGCCCGGCTTATTAGAACTCGGTAGTAATGGCTAAGAGCAATGACGAAAGTGTGTCGTTAAGAACGACGTCGCCGTAGCCATCTCCAATAATTCTCCGCGAAGGGTCAGAATAACCATTTTTGAGAAAGACTAAGCATGAGTGGGTGCTTGTTTGTTTGGGACAGCATGAGTAGCGCCTTTTCTCCTGTGGCCATCACCAGAAGAAGAAGCAGCTCTTCACACAACCAGCTCTGAGATGATGATCGCCTCCATCCTCGTTGTCCTGCAGACAAGAAGTCGATGGGCCCCGAGTCGCTGATATAGTCGACCAACAGAAGTTGTGGACCGTGCTGATGCACTTGTTTGCTTGTCTAGACGGAACTGCTGCTGCGTGTGATGACATTGGTCTATCCCACTTCGTCTCCTTCTTCTTCTCTCGAGTCAGCCGAGCGGTGCGGGCAACCGGCACATTCTTGCTACTGCCTGCAATCTGCGTTGAATAAAAAATGGTGTTTAGAAAAGTTGTTCGACGTGTAATTGTACCAGAGGGGAACATTTGTCTTAGAACGATAATAACGCAACGAAGGTCGCCAGCTTACACAACAGAAAAGAGAACGCCAGTTCACGTGGCGCAAATAGCAAGCTACGTACAACTAGCACACAGTCCGGGGGCAGTAGCCGACGAGGATCGGTATCCGAGTCTTCTGGGCCAAGGGGAATTGACTTAGAATAGCGCTACTACTACGAAGGAGGACGCTCTCACCGCATCCCCTTCCCTCTTCTCCTCTCTGCGTTTTGCTCTGAGATCGATTTGTCGTTGCCAACAATGTTAATGAGCGAAAAATAAAGTTTGAACTAAGAAGAAATTCGTTAGAATCGCCTTAGAGTCTTCCTCTTCGAAGCTTTGTGTGGAAGCTAAGGCCTGGCCAGCCGAAGCGAAGGCTAAGCTAAACCCATTGACATATAACAGGGCACTTGCTGCTACTATGAGAATACCAGCAAACAGACGATGCTGCTGCCTCCTCGTGCTGTTGCTGCGCCGCAGAGATGACCACCGTGGTGATGGCTGCCGCTTCTCGTGGACTAGTAATTGATCTCAACACCACCATGGTGCCTCCAGCAATAATTGGAACTTTACTACCCGTGAGACTATTATGACAAGCACACTAAACCACCTCTGCACAGTAAGGCCTTATGCAGTTTCATCATCCATCAATAATATCAGCGATGATGCTTGATGCTTGCAGGGAGGAGCAGCACCAATAGAACTACCAGTCGCTTCTCATTGTGCTGCTGATTGTTCCCCAAGTAATCGAATTGGGAGGCTGAACTCTATGATTTGGGAAGTGAAGAAGGGGCAACAGTAGAACTAATAGAACTATGTGTGTGCAAGTAGCTCTACTGTTTTATTTCTACTCAGATCAGCAACACCCTCAAGTAAATACCAAATTCCTGAGCAAGTATAGAAATACAGGTAGATATAATACTTGTTCAACGCTACCTCGTCCTTTGGAAGAGTTCGTCGTTCTCATAAGAATAAGTAACCCTTAGCCATTTATGTAGATGCCGCTACCTGTACTTGTACAACGACTACAACAACAGTAAATTCAGGCTGTATATTCACCCATTCCAGACCTTCTCCTGGAGCTGTGTAAGTGGATCGCCACCTTCCACCGCAGATTTCCAGATTTTAATCTGGAGCTTTACAGACAGTTTTGGAGATTCTGCAGCACTTCTCGGAGCTCCTGTACGACAGATACCTGCATAGAGGGAGAACAAAACAAGTGCATCGTTCGGAAGGTCATCTTAGAGTCTGACACCTTTCAAGCATAAAAGATGGCCTCGTAAGTGCCTCTAAAGTATCATGAGAGCTAGGAGTTACAGAGTTCTGTGTTCTAGGTTCAAGATCAGCTACATGGGACTTGCTAACCAAAGGTTTCTGGTGACGACAGGACAAATGATAAGCGGGAGCAAAAAGATGAGGAGGACTTCTCCACAGGACCACTGTCTGTTCTTATGCAAAGCGTCAAGAATAACTCTCAGGTTCTTATCAATGTTAGAAACAACCACAAGCTGTTAGCACGTGTGAAGGCCTTTGATAGGCATATGAACATGTATGTCATGCTTTCCTTTGCTGGTATACCCTCTAAACTTAAAACTAACGTGGTAACTCCTCGTGGCTGCAGGGTACTTGAGAATGTAAAAGAGATGTGGACCGAAGTGCCAAAGTCTGGCAAAGGAAAGAAGGCCAAACCTGTCAATAAGGACAGACTCATCAGCAAAATGTTCTTACGCGGAGATTCAGTGATTCTAGTTCTACGTAACCCCCATGCATCTTAGATAAGTGAAAGAAGAGGTACTTCTCTAGGTTTGATTATTCATTGTAGCTTAGGTAAAGTCTAAGAGGAGGGCTACCATTTTCTTCGCCTGCCTTCTGGTTGCCTGCATCGACAAGTCACACTGGCTCTATCAGATCAATTGAAGTGAAGAGTAATTGTCCAGTCGTAGGCTGCCTTGATCAAGGGCTTGCGAATAATGAGGGCATCGCTCTCCACCTGTTAGGGTGAGAAGGGCGCCAATTGACAGCATTCGGTTATGATGGAGGCAGGTCTGAATGGGGCCAGCAGACGGTGGAAACGCGTGGATTTTACATGAACTAGATCGTGGGGTGGAGAACAAGTGGGAATCACCAGGAAGGAGAAGAAAGCGAAGTGTGACGGCAGAAACTATGACCCACCAAGTACTCTGCATCCAGACCAATGTTGTCGCTGTTGATGACCTTGCTCGGTGCCCGTCCGAGTCCTCCAATAATTACTCGTTCGATCAGATTATCAGGGGCAAACTTCTTCCCGCCATCCAAACGAGAGGATTGCAGTTTGTTGTCTACAAAAGAGAGCTTACGTCGTCTAAACTCTCCTTGCTGGTACTTGAAGCTCTGCTCGTCATCAAGGTAGAGCTCTCCCTCAGCCTACAGATACATCGTCAACGTAAGCGAGGATCGATTTAGGATAGGGTTAGATTGTCAGTGATAAGGAACAAGGCGTCCCAGGTCAGGTGGTTGCCGAGCAAGACATATTTGCCGTTGATATGTGCATTACCTCTTTCTTTCCGTCGAGTGCAACCCAGAGGGTGTACGGGTCTCCAAACATCTGCTTGGTGCTCCTCCTAACCCTTTGCTTTCGAGCGATGATGCTACCTCCTCTCTGAAAGACTGGGATGTGCTCTAGGGCCGCCGCCACTGTCACTCTTCTTCCACCCTCCAAGACGTCCATCGTCTCAGCGTCATACCTTGGCAACGGCGGGAAAGCGGTTATGGCATCCGAAGGAGGAGGTTATTGAAAGCTCAAGCCAGGAGGGAACATAACCTTTTCCTAAGTAAAAAACTATAGGAAAGGAAGGAGGTGACTAAGCGGTACAGACGTCTTACCAGAGCTCCCTTGCCCCTCCCGGAAGGTAAATTTCAGCTTCTTTGACGCCCTCTTTGGTAACGGGCTTGACCAGCAAATCACGACCTACTAGCCACTGGTCATCTAAGTCTAATGTCTCCTTCTCTTCAGGATAATGCACCCAGAGAGGACGCATAACAGGCATCCCAGTCTTCTCATGATTAGCGAACAGGGTATACCTGAGGGAGACAAAGAGAATGGAGGCGTGTCAAATGGTGGAAACATAATGTAAAGACTGGGATAGCCGCTGTCAGTGAGCAGGGTACCACAAGGGCAGTGATGGCAGGTCCATGGCTGAGACAGGGGTACTACGACGAGGTAGTAGATGAAGTATGCAGACATGTAGGCTTATGTAACGCAGAAGTGCCAGAAGAAACAATTTTGCGTTCACACTAACCAGTAGGGAAGCAGTGCATAGCGGGCCAGAATTGCTTTGCGAATCTGCGACGTGGTGGGCTCCCCAAACAGCCACGGCTCGCGGCGTTTCGCATCATGATGTGCGTGTCCTCTGAAGAAGGGTTGGTAGGCTCCAGCCTGTTAAAGGGACATTACAACGTAACAGGCACCGTTCAGCATCAGGCTATTTCTCCATCCCTAGGGACAGCTCTCCACCTATCCTCTCGGCCAAATCACGTTTCTGAGCACATCCTACATACCTGATACCATCGCACAAGTAACTCTGTGTTAGGATTGCCAAAGAAGCCCCCAACGTCAGCGCCAATGAAGGGCAAGCCAGCTATATTCATAGAGAGAAGCATCGGGGCTGCTACCTCTAAGTGATCCCATTTGGCTTCGTTATCGCCTGAGAAAACTTCGATTAGCGTTGATGGCATCATCGACTGCCGAAAGCCTTGTGCCATGTAAAATTTTCTTTTCTTTACCAGCCCACAGCTTTTGTGTGTCTCTCTTCTCTCAGAGCCAGAACTCGTGTGTACTAGCATCTCTATGTTGCTCTAGGGGGTACCTGTCCAGATGGCGCCAAAGCGCTGCGATCCAGCAAAGAAAGAGCGGGACAGGACGAACGGCCGGGTGTCTTTATCCGCATTTCTCATGACGAGACCCTCACTGGTAGCGCGGTGCATGTAGTGTCCGTAAAGATTGTGCCAGTCGCGATGCTCCACCCCCTCACGGTTCTGAGAGACAGGAGTAGGGGGACAGCCGAGAATTAGCGGATTAGGCAGCAAGGCAAGCGGTGAATAGGGTTGGAAAGCCTATCAATAGCAGATGTAGCCAAACAGCCCATAAACGGAACCAGATGCGAGGATGGCTTGGTACCTTGCAGTCTCGGGGCATAGAAACCTCTGGTCCATTGAAAACCGAGGGTTCGTTCATGTCGTTCCATGTATATAGTGACGGTGTGCTTCCCTGAAAAAAAATGTTAGTGTCGCAGTCTATGGCGCTCATTCCCTTGGCAGCCTTTCACTCCATGCTTCAGATTGTACTCTGGAGCGTAACACACGCAGGGCCCTGCGCCTGCTCCCTACCTTGTATTTGTCGTAGCCAAACTGCTTTGACCACCATTGGCGCACCTCGGCGCTCGTGAAGTCTAGATAAGACGAAGAACCAGGCCAGCACCAACCTGTAGGCGTACAATTTAGAGAATCCTGATCGGCAGGCCGAAAAGGGTTATAAAAGACTATGCGCAGTAGTGTTTAGGAGACAAAACGTTGAATATAGAGATGAGGGACATTGCAAGGAGGCTAATGAGGGAGAAGGAGAGGGATCAATAAGAACTAATGAGACCAAGATGGCTAAGAGATTTCATGGGACATTTGGCCCAAAAATACTAAAACTAACCATCAAAGTCTTTTCCATCCTTGTCTTTGATGTATAAGCCTAACTGCGTAGCTTCCTTGTGTACATAGTAGTTATCGTCTCTCTTGATATGAGGGTCCACAATTGTAACCATCTTTCGCCCTAACTCCGAAAGGTTTCGTTGCATTTGCTCCTGGTAGACGTGCCAGTCGTCAGCGAGATGTGTTTGGTCCTCATTCCTTAGCCTATTCGCTTACTTTAACCCCGAACCCTTAGACTTAAGGTTGTTGCCGGTCTTTAACACCAAGTCTTGCTGCCTTCCGTGGCTCGCACTCAATACTACAAGCATCGTCTCGCTAACTAGTGCCCCCGGACATCAAAGTCTCAGGTTCCTAACTAACTTAATTACTGACCGGGTGAGGGAAAAGGTGGTTGTCCCATGTGTAGTAGCGCTTGCCATCAGTGTGCTCAATGTCTAGCCAGAGCACATCATATGGAATATTATGATCTTCAAAGCCTTGATTGACCTAAACAGCCAGTAAAGGTGGACAACAGATATTATCAATAAGCGGACGCGATAGAGAAAAAACGACTCGGCAAGAGCTGAATGAGAGCAGACTCTAACCTGTGCTACATCCTTCTCGTCCTTGTAATTCCATCGGCACTGGTGATATCCCAGGGAGAAGATAGGAGGGACAGGAGTGGTGCCCGTCAAGCTTGAATACTGCCTGAAAACATCTGGACCCCAAGATACTCAGTCAGTCACCTGACACGAAAATATGATAGAGCACCACCTCGGTCCAATTATACCAAGACTCTCCAAGGCCTACCTTCAGGTCTTGGTCCGGGGACATAGAACAAGTCAAATATGCCGCTCTCGCTGACCCATTGTGACTGCATGCCCCCTTCAACGCTGCGACTGATGTCCACGTAAGTATCCGTAGGATTTAGCCAGAAGATACCCAGCGTCCTCTTGGTAGAGTGGCCCAACATGAATGGGATCGCGCCTAGCCAGTATTGAGAGTTGATGAAAAGGGCAGTTGAGCATTCGGACACTTTGTGCTGTGCTCAATTAATAACCACCACAACGGGCTGGGAGCCTCACCGTACAACGCCATAGGAACATACAGCTCGTACTCGAAAACATCTAAATTGTACATCCGATACGGCTCCTCATACTCAGCCCCTTCTCCAGTCGTCGTCTTCAGAGCCCTGTAAGTCAGCACAAGAGTTGAATCGATTCTGTCCTATTATCTCCATATGAGGGTACTCCATGAACTTTCACTAAAGCAGAACTGCCGACACTCAAAATCATACATGCGCTCGGCGTGCTCGGGAATGCCGTAGAGGTGTGAGGAAGAAGGGAAGTCGATGTCAACGCCCACAGAAGCAGGGCCGTAGGGCTTCGAGTCCTGTGAAAAGGGAGACGATATAAGGACCGTAGAATGGGCCAAAAAAGTACTTCTGAGGTGAAGAAGACAAAAGATCCAAACATAGAGATGAGGCATGGACTCACCGCATGGCCGCCAAAGTTTTCTTCCCAAACCCCTGACTCCTCATCTATGACAGTGCCAATCGATTCTTCCTGAAGCACAGGTCTGGTTAGACTTGATCACTGTCCTTATATAAAATGAGTGCACTTGGCTAACCTTAGTAGGGGACTCAACGGTACCATCGGCATATATTGCCTTTCCATCCTCCCCATAATCTACAATCTCCTTCTCAGGCAGTGCTCCCTTGTTTTCTACAAGTTTGTCCTCAGCGGCATCCTTTTCTGCTGCAACCTTGCTCCTTTCCCGATAATGTTCAAAGTAGAACATGTTCCTATGAGGACAGGCACTGCGGTTAGAATAGCAAATGGGAACAGAGAAGCGTAACCTCGGCACGGCACCTGGCATTTGTCGTTACCCCTAGCTCTCCATTGACAAAGTAGTCGAGGCGGAATGGATTGAACTACGGGAAGTGGATGCAAAGTGGCGGTCAACGCGTTTTAGTCTCCTTTTGAAGCGTTTTTGAAGCGGGTCAAAGCGTCTGAACAACACACCTTCATGGCAACAGCCGGCTTGGCAGCTGAGTTCTCCTCGTAGAGGATAACGCGATCATAACTTCCGGCACGAAGGCCAGATGGAAGACTCATATCATTGCCTTGAAGGAGTCTAAAGGTACTGGGCTTCAGATTATCTGGGAGCAGGACATCTGGAGCCTAAATATTGCTTCCATTAGACATAATGCTTCAAGAAAGGATAGCAAGACCACAGGTTACCTCCCAGCGCCTGCGGATGGGGTTCTTTTCCTTGATCTTAGCTCTTGCAACTTGATTGTCGTAGAGGTAGATCTCCAGCAAGAAGGTGATAGCATGCTCATTCGCCACCTCCGCGGTCACAAGACCATTGCCTTCCTTGACCGTGTCTGCCTTGACAATATACTGAAGAGCAAGAAAATTCGAAGCAAAGCCGCACTAGTATCAGCCTTGGGTTTGCTCCCAATTACCAATTATTAGGTCTACCTTCTCCCCCGTGTGGCCGCGGTGCCTCCTGCAGAATGACGCCTCCGCACACGTTCTAAACTTGCTTCTGTCCACAGCGTGGGCATAGAAGAGCTGGCTGGCAATGCCCAAGAAGGCTAAGCAAGAGACGAAGAACTTAGCCATCCCGTCCCTGCTCCCAACCATTAAGCCCCGCCCGAAAGTCCAGCTTAATGAGCTCAAGGATTCCCCCTCCGTCAGTGGAATTTGCGGTGAACCTTGGCAAATGAACTTGGTAATACCCAGCAGCTGATGGCGGAGGCTGCAAGCGACTGTGGGCCTCGCTGACAAAGAGTTCCTGTGACGATCCGACACCTGGCGGATCTGCAGATACTGGAGATCTTCTACAGTACTCGTACTCGTAGCACCAAAGCTACTTCTGCGCACCTGGAGATGATAGCTTATAACCATCAACCGAATCATATTTCTAGTTATCGCAACAGCTAATCAGTGGTTATCAGTGATTGGAAGATAGTGTAACGGACAGCTCCCTAGGAAACTTCATCAAGGCTTGTGATGCCACCAGCGCTGCCCTTCTTCCGTCGTTGACTCTATCCCGCTCAAATCTTTGTACAGTAGCTGCCGGCCCACAAAGGCCAGCATCATCAGGTTGGATGGAGCGCTAGAAGAAAGCGCTGAAGGAAAGGGGATGTCTTTTGTGGCGGAAGGACGCTCAGTGGCTAAGGGCAGCGTTGCAGCAGAGTGGTGTTGACTTGGTTGAGCAAGACAGCAGAGCGCTTTTGTTCAGACAGAGGGCTTTCCAAGAACTTTTGGCAACGATAAAAACAGTGGAGCAGCCTGCACGCCGCCCCTATTTTAGCAAATTTACCACCAGCACATGGGATACGTAAGGTTTGCGATGATGTCACCATCGCTAGGGCAGATTAAATTATATCGTGTTTGTCGCCGACTGGAAGTTATGCGCTATAAAGCTCCTCGTCTTGTCAATCATGTGCCTCAGTTGGCAGGTTTCATTACTTCTCTTCTCGTTGCTTGAACCTTTGACAGACTTATAATAGCAACCGTCATCCTCCTTTCACAATCGTGCCCTGCTCATTTCCATCGTCGAATGGTCCTCCACTCCCATTAGGTTTCCAATCTTTCGCACTCGGCAGTGCGAAAGGTCAATGCTATCCAAGGTGTGGATTGCGTCTTGACAAACTTTCTGGCATAGCCAATAATCCAGATCGCTTCTATCCACTTCGCTAAGGGCAGCTCGAAAATCATGGCACCTCTGATACATCCAGAGATCGTAGGGCAGCACTGCTCTGGCATCTTCTACCCCATCCAGGGAGAAGCTGTGAAAACCGACAGCTCGGGGAAGGGTAGACTGCGATGGGTTCTCTTTTAGGTAACGAGTTACCTGAAGGGAGTGGGAAAGCGTGCATAAGAGACTCTCTGACGGGAGCTGATATTGAATTATAGCTTACCTCTCGGGCCGTCGCTGATACGAACGGCAAAAAGTCACGAAATATCGTCTTCAGGAAAGGCGTCAAAGTATCGGGTATTCCATCACCGGGCATCCAACCCTTAGACCCCAGAGGTCGCTGACGGATGAAGAGAGGCTTGTTTGGCTCATGTCGAGAAAGAGCATGGGGTGGATCTCTTGCGTCCACTAACTGCATTACCCGCTCGATATAATCTGCGACGGAAGGGGCTCGAGTCTTAATGATGACGCTGGTTCTGGGATCTCGTAATCCGTGTGCATACAGTGGACCCATAAGAGCAAAGTCCGCCAACGAGGGTGTTTCTCCAAGTAGGTAGGAGTGCTGGGACAGATGCGTGGCAAGGTCCTCAAGAAGCTGATAAAACTGTTCTTCTATTACTGGACCAGTGGTCTCTGAGATGCCCAGGAAGGCCATAGAGTTTTGAAACTGCTTGCACACTTTCCTCCCAACTTCTACGCATTCCTTGGCCACCTTTGAGCCTGTTGAAGAACGCCCGAACTCGTAGTATATATATGGGAGATTCTCGTCAAAGTTCCATCGGAAGTGCATTCCCGGTATGACAAGCCACTGGTCAGCCCAGAACTCCAGAAGCAGACTGACAAACCTTTGCTTTGGGGAGGTGGGGATCACTTGAGGCTCTGGATGTCGTTGCTCTATGAAATCTATGATATCTGTAGAGTCTTGAATGCATTGAAAGCTCTCTGAAGTAGGAACTTTAATCCCATCTGTCTTAGGAGCAACAAGTACGGGAACAAAGGAGACTCCCGTCTCTGGAATGATGAAGTCTTTGTAGATCTGAGATCTGCCAAGAACCTCCTGAAATTCGACTCCCTTATATCGGAGAAAGGCTCTCGCTTTGCCTGTATAGTAGGACAGCTCTGTGCCTAGCAGGAAGTACATCCCTGCTTGAGTTCCCTGCAGCAAAAGTCCTCACTCTCTGCTCTCGCTTGATTTAGTCGGCGATTCGTGCTGACCCTGCCGCAGAGAATTGCCACCGGAATATGGTTCTTCTCCTGGTCAGCTTATCGCGCTGCTCAACTGAGTCCCGCCCTCGCTTGTACAAGTCCCGGACAAGCTCCGTAGCCTTGAAAGAAGAGCTTTCTAATGTTAGAGCTCAAATTGAAGAACTAGAATGCTGCTTTCCAATTTACAAAGAAGCGGAACAGCGAGCTGTGGCAGCAGTGCAAGTACAATGGGCAGGCTTTCTACTCTTGCAGCACTTCGTACGAAGCTCCGAAGAAAGAAAGTCCTTGAAGTTCACAGGAGAAGCACCTCAGATCTTTGTCGTTCTCGACCGATCTTCCGAACCGGTTCTGACGGGCTTCTGGCAAATCTTTCAGAACAAATCAACTAATAATCAGGCCCGCTTGAATCAATACCGAGAAGAATGCGGTAACCAGAGATTTGGCATGGAATTGATTATCGGATATGATCTATCACTCCGCCAATCTTCAACTCATCAGCTCCTCACTCCATCCAAGGATGAATCTGCTCTCATCACTTGAGCTTCATCTTCTTCGTTATCGCCTTCATCTGCTCATCATCCCAGCTGCTGGTTTATACTCTATCTCCTTGACAGATTCTAGTTTACCTACTGCTCTTCAAGAAGCATACCCAGCTGGTAGCTCTTGTGGGCTGCGGAAGTTCTTTCCAATGGGTTTACCCCCATTTCGCCTTGGTACGTAGCAGTGACCTTGTTGCCAGATCGCTGCCGATGTTTGCTTAAATCTCTGTTGATGATGATAGATGGTTCCAGATATGATCTGACCACTTACTCTGGGAGGTTCCAGCACTTCGTAAACCTCATCAACCCAAGGTGACCCGTACTTTGTCCTGAAAGGTAGCCGTCGTTTGCCGTTGACTTAATAAGCGGGTTCCCCATAGGGCGTTATTCTACTCAAGGGAGAAAATAAGAGCGTCAGCGCGGTTGCTGGAAGACTACCGCAAGGGTGTGCTACCGACGGGCAAGACTAGTGATGAGAAGCTGTGGCGTGCGAAGGATGGTACCTGGTCCTGCCTCCATATCTCTAGACATCCAACCACTATTGACCACTTTCTTCGTCTCTATAAATTAGTTGTAGATGCCTGTGTGCACCCGCAAAGTAACGAGATCATCCCAGTGGCGTTCAGAATCTCAGCATTTGTCCCAGTGAACATTCCTATCTGTGCGGGCATGCTCTTTGTTCCTCCGACGGTAGGAGGTGGCCACCCTAGCTCAAGCATCTGCAGCAGTTGAAGACTTACCGTTTCTTTTTGCCTGACTGCAGCTCACCAACACTGTGCTTTTCCAATGGGGAAATCAGACCTACAACGCAGCATTCAACTTTGCCAACAGGAATATATCTGGAACTCAGTCTATGCGAGACCTAGCAAGTGCGCTCTCTCCCACCATACCACGTCTTCCATCTCATTGATCCTACTGTTTTCGTTGGCTACGTTCACCCCTAACTCTTGTTTGGGAGGAGTGATTGACCCTCCAACCTGCTGTCTGCCTCCAGCATCTTATTTGTTAGCTAGCGGTATCTCGGTCGTCTCGGCAGTCGGTCTTGGAGGACTAGTAGATAGGCTGCAGGGCCTCAATCCCGGAGCAAGAACGCTGTTGCGAACGGTGAGAGCGTAAGGAGGAATCCGCGTTATATCTATCTCACCGCTATTTGCAGACTGTGCCCTACACGGCAGTTGCGCTGGCTGGAGCAACAAACGTCCTCATGATGCGTCGAAATGAACTAACGTAGGACTTGCAACTCTCTATGGGAACTCCCCTCGTAAAAGACGTACATGCTGAGCATTCACTTCCTCCCAATCAGGACGGGTATTGACGTTACTGATGCTGAGGGTAGAGTGCTCGGAAAGTCCAAGGTCGCTGCGAAGAAGAGCCTGATGGAAGTCGCACTGACAAGAGTAGCGCTTCCAGCCCCAAGTAAGTTCTCTCGCGTTTTTCTGGTTGGCTAAATTCGCTGACCAATGCCTTGCCCTTTAGTCCTTCTTCTGCCTCCGTACATTCTTTCCGTATTACGCAGGATGGACAAGATGCCTACACGACCAATGCCACGCTTCTTGACGGAACTGGGAGTCCTGATTGGCTGTCTATGGGTTGCTTTCCCTGGGGCAATCGCGTTATTCCCTCAGCAAGGCTCCATTGCGCTGTCTCAACTTGAGCCGGAACTGCAACAGGGTCAAAAGGACCAAGTTGTTTTCTATAACAAGGGCATCTGAGCAGTTGGCACGTATTTGTCGATGGAGCGAGGAGATCGTGTTTATATTGGGGACTGCTTATCCACTTAGCCTGGCCCTTAAACGAGGGAAAGCGAGCAAGCTGCGTCTGCATTCATAGCCAAGGAATATTGTTTAGAAAGCAGAAACCAACTGGCGCGTACGGAACATATGACACATTGAAAGTGTCCAGCTATTGGAACTGTACGTCTCTGGTTATAGGCCCCCTTAGGAGGACTCTTGCATGCTAACATAGCTATAAACGGCACTCCCAAATACTGTCACGAGAATCCCAGTGAAGTTAGTGACAGTGATTGGGGTCCTAAAGATGTGGATAGACAAGAAAATGACTGCCACTTGCTTTACATTGCCTGCCACAGTGAGAGTGAGTGCTGAGGTCTTCTGATTGGCGAAGAAACTTGTGAGATTGAGAGTAAAAGACAAGACTCCAGTGAGGAGGACCATTTTGAGCGATCCAGCAGCGACCAAACTGTCCCATTCCGCCACAACGCTAGAAAGCTCTCCTGCAAACGCAAGAGGCAATGGACTTAGGGAGGGAGCAGAAACCTCTAGCTTACACCCTTACCCGACGTCCAAGCTAGTAGGAGGCACCAGACAAAGGACAAAGGTGCCATGTTGAAGATTAGATCTACTGGGTGAAGTTTCAGTTCCCCTGACAACAGCTATGCAAGGATCGAATTGTCAGCAGTGATTCAGACCACAGTTCCGCGACAAGTCATTAGGACATACCAGACTTGAGAAGACTACCTTAAGAGCCGCCAGCACGATGGAGATAAATAAGACGACGAGGCCAATAGAGGTATAGCTGAGATCTCCAAGGCATGCGATGGCTACTCCCAAGCAAACGGGCACAATTGCGAGTCTGCGGTGCAAAGAGAAGGACTTGTGCAAGATATAATAGCTTGTAACCATTGTGAATGCTGGGACGGTTGCTCTAGTCACTGGATATTTGGGTGCCAAGCAAGTTAGGCTCAATGGCTAAGAAGGAGGCAGAGCCAGAAGAAGTTGACGTTGATGCGACGCTTTGCTCCGATACAGAACACTCATTGGGAGTCGTAAGAGAGGTAAACGATGGCACAGCTATGACTCTGAAGTTACATTGGTTTATGCACACTACGGAGAAGATACTTGGCATACCTTGATGGAGGCTTACTGAAACATAGAGCAAGCTAAGATTGCCAAAGATAATGTTGGCTGCGAAAAGAATGCTGTCATCATATTCTCAGCAAACAACATCACTATGGCTAAAAATAGCGTAAGAAGGTACGGACCTGAACTTGAACATAGTCTGGAGCTCGGCAGGACGAAGCTTCTTCCTCTGCGTTAGGTGGAAGACATCGATGTAAAGTATACTCCCAATAGTGTTGCATACCATATGTACCAGAGTGAGCTGTTAGGTAGAGAAGATGGAAGAGTTGTCGGTCAGAACTTTTTTGCCAGGAATCTGATATAGCTACATGGTCTGTCGGCTGGAACTCACAGTATATGGGTATGGGAACTTAGCGTTCTCGAAGACCGTCTTATTTAAAATTGTGATCATGAGGTTGTGGAAGAACCAAGCCGTCAGCCAGAAAGCTCCTTCTGCTTTACTGACTCTGGCCGGCTTTTCCCTTTGCCTAACTTTCGGGGGCTCTATCATGTTAGCTTGTGGGATTTTGAGGATGTGTGAGGCTTCCTCATCTGGCTCCGACGCGAGCTTCGCATACTTCTTAGTACTTGTCATTGCACGAGCAGTGAGGAAGCCTTTATGCGTATGAGACCTTTCCTCCTTCCCGTTCCCTAACACCAGACGTTAGCCTCCTTGTTATCTTCCTCCAAGACTATCACCTAGCAACACTCGCAGCTGGGTTGTCAAAAAGTAAAGAGTTGTAAAGACGAGTACTGTCTCGGAAGGCCTCACGGCGGACTCACTTGTATCACTTATCCACCTCGCGCCTTTACCGACTGCCTCTCAATTCTTAGCGCTTGGCGGATGCTAACAGAGTGGTCTTGTTTGTGCTAAGTGGGCACGCGAGGTATCTGGCCCAGAAGTCTTCTTCCTGCAACCCCACAATTCGTATCGTTTTGTCCTTACAGCATATCAGGCTCAGCCATTTGTCTCAGGGTGGAGTCAGGAATGTATCTGGATGGTATATTGGCACAGAGGAACTGGCGCAGGAGATGGATGATGAGGATTGCCCTGTTGGTATTTGATACAAGTAGAGAGATACACGGCGCCCCACCTTGGAGCTGAGCTCTCCACCGGTCCCATGTCCTTTCGATGCGATGTCCAGTGCTCAATAGAGCCGGCCAGGAGCTGCTGCTGCTGGGCTCACTCACACAGTCATCCGAGGGACCTCCAGGGACTCAAAGTAGGACAAGATGATCTCTCAGATCACTCCTGCTCCGCTCCCTCAGCACTTCAAGTACAAGTACAAGTACAAGTACAAGTACCAGCGAGATTCACGTACAATACAATTCCAGGTACAAGTAGATGAAGTACCAAGTATGGATTGGTGTAACGGACGGAGGAGGAGGACTTGGGAGCCCACCACTATTCGATCGCACCAGCAGCTCTCCGGGACTCTTGACTTCGCCGTCCTCCTCCTCCTCCGCTGCTCGCTCCTCGCTCTTCTCACTTCGCTGGTTCTATAGTCATAGACTATTTTTGGCTCCCTGTCTGGGAGCACCACTGGGCTATTGCATTGTTCTGAGAGGAGTGCGGTGGTGGCTAGTGGCCGGCGGCTGGTGAGGTTGCATAATAATGGTCTTCGTGTGCTGCTTGCGGCTGCTGCTGTCTGTGTTTGGATGCCCCGCCCGTCCCGTGCTGGCTGCCGGCGAACTTGGCTGTTGCACTACTACTTTGTTCCCTGGTTACTTCCTCCTCCTAATGATGCGACGTAATAATAATAGTGCAACGTCAGAGGGATGTGCTGGTGATGATTGGCGATCACCACCCAGGTCAATAAAAGAGTTGAAGCTGGTAATGAGCATCCACCATTCAATGTTAAGGGGTCCCTGTCTTCCATCTACTACCATGAGTAGGAAGCGCGTAAGTTAGCGAGGACCTCGTTGCGGCACCTCTTGCTTTTTCGGTCCAGCTCCTCCTCGTTCCTGCTCTCAGTAGAATATCTACTATAAAACTCGCGATAAGCCGCTAATATATCGCGACGGTAGCACCATTGGTTGCTGCCTCTATCCTGATCCGAATAATAAGCATCAGATTGAGCGGTGGCTGGATGGATTTTCAATCCTCTTCGATGATAATGAAGAATATGGAAGCGCCTTCAGCGGCCTCCTCTTCTCCTCATCAGGATGATGATGGGTCTGGATCTGAGTCTTCATCATCAGAATTGATTGCAGCCGTTCCGCTTGTCACTTTGATGGCAGCAATGCAAGTTGTTGTGCTGCTTCTCTGGTGGAAGAGACGGATGCTGTATCCACTGACATGTCTGCCCTTGGCTTGGGTTGTTGTGGGACAACTAGCCTTTTTTATCGGGATGCTGTACAACTTCCAGGACTACATATTCCCTATCGCCATCAAGTGCGAGATGTATTTGGCTGGAGTAACTCTTTCGCCTTTCGCCCTTGCCAGTCTGACGGCACAATTCTTCTACGTGTGGTTCAGTTCATACCTCCAAGGATGTGCCGTGAACGTCTTTCGATCGCGATGGGCAAAGAAGAAGCTGCATCTTCCCTTGACAGTTGCTGTGTTTCTCGTATTAGTTCTCCTCAACTTTATGCTCAACATCGGCTACCTGCACGACTATAGCCTTGGACACTACAACCCTGTCGACTGTAGATCAAATGGCAGCGTCCAGGTATGGGACTAGAGAGTGGCAGCGTACATGGTCTTCACCGCCTTCCAATTGTCTTGTCCATTTTGCTGCCTCACCCTTGCCAGGTTTCAGTCGCTTCCGCATCCTGTTGTCGGCTGTGCTGATCACTTATTACATTACAAGCTAGTTCTCTTATGTGATCTTGACCGACCTTATTACATACCTTCATCCCTCCCTGTTGCTGCTACTACAGAGAAGCTTGAGTTCAGCAGGACCAATCTTCGCGACGTTTGCCATACTTCTAGGGGCGTTCAAGCTGAGAAAAGTAGAAGAGGCCTTCCATTTCAAAGACCAGTTTAAAAACTTCGCGCTGACACTCTTGGTGACCAGTATCGTGGGTGCGGCTCTAGCGTACACTGTGGGAGGCTCAGAGCCCTTTCTGCGACAGTACGGCATTGCCATAGGCTTTCTTAGCTACCCTATCTTCTGCGGTTTCAGGCCCATCTGGCTTTCCTACGTCGAGGAGAAACGCCGCCTTCGAATAGTGAATGGGTCAATGGCAACTAGTGATAAAAGTCGCAGAAAGGAAGGGGACATGCAATTTATCCTTAAGCCGGTGAAGACCCCTTTGGAGCTAAAGAATGTCTTTTTTAAGAAGCCAGACGTTCTGCAGCGCTTCCAGACCTACGCTATGAAAGAATTTTGCGTTGAAAATGTTCTCTTCTTACGGTTGGCATTTGCCTACAGATCCAGCGACACTCATAAGAGGGCAACACATGCAGCAACAATCTTGGAGAATTTTCTGAGCCCTGGGTCATTGACACAGATCAACATCAGCATGAGCTTGCGGCAAGAGCTAATAGACAAACTTCTCAAGGTTCAAACATCATCCTTATCAGCACCAGTTGCAGGGGAGCAACACAGGGCAATACTCTCCGAGTATTCTGATGAACTCTTCCAGCAGTGTGAAGCGGAAGTACTTGGAATGCTCCTTGATCCCTTCAACAGAATCCTCCTCAAAGAAAAAGGTCACTCTGAGCGCGGAGGACTACACTACTGTTATTGATACAAGCGGTGCAACCGAATCGGCCGGCACTGGAGAGCAGCCATCTGGAGCCCTTTCTGAGAACAAGAGGACTCCGGCCGATGCTGGAAGTGTCCGCTCTGCAAGCATTTTGTCGAGGATGTCGTCACTCATGCAAGGGCCACAAAGTAAGATAGGCGTGACTCCGATCTAAGGACTTGTATGTTAAGAAATTAGGCTCATCCGTAAGACTGAAGAAAAGGAAGTGGGATGATGGTGGACGGCACTTGACTACCGGCTAACAAAGCTTTACCTACGTTGGACTCGCTGAGCGTTCAGGTCAGCTAGATAGCGTCCAGTCACGATCAAGCAGCCTTAAGAATGTCTGTCAAAGGAAGGACGTGAACTATAAATATATATAGATAGTAGATAATATTCCATCAGTTTGACATAGAACGCGTACGTAACGCACGCACCGACTGGCGGCATGACGATGATGATGAGCTCTCTTATCATCTAGCCAGAGAATACTTAGTCCAGTACGTACATCTACTTCCATGCATGACGACGACGACGGGAGGAGGTCCGAAGAGTGAAATAATAACGAACGGCGGCGGCGGACCACCGCAGATAATGATAATAGAAGAACCAAAACAACAAAAAAGGGGACAAAAACCCGGTGTGAGGCGAGTGGAACGTGTGAGCCACCACATTACATAGAATTTTATCTATGTTGTCTTCAATAAAAGATAATATCCGATGGCTGATGAGTTGCTTGACGCCTTCTTCTGAAACGCCAAGGATGTTCATGACGAGCAGGTACACATGCCCTTCTCTCTTCTTATCCCCTACTACTACTAGAGCGCATCAGCTGCAACCGCACCTGTCTAGGTTTGTTTGGTCGATGTCTGCCAAGGTCCTCCTATCGTCTGTTCTTCTGGACGCGCCTTTACGGCTCGCTTGCGGGCTACTTCTCTCCCACACGC
>FLMG01001246.1:17866-60172 GCA_900088475.1 Hyphochytrium catenoides | reverse complement strand
GCTTGTACGCCCCTGCCCCTGCCCCTGCCCCTAAGGGAGGCAGTGATGCTGGGGTTGGGTCGTCATCATGACCTAAGCTAGGCTCTCTGTGGTGCGCCAGGCTTGCTGCTGGCGTCCCGTATCTGATCTCTCTTCTCTCCACTTCTCCGTCTTCTTGTCGTTTGAGCCTATTAATAGGACATGATGTGTCTAGGGCTCCGGTTAGATAGTTTTAAATAAGAAAGTTGTTCTGTCTATTACAAGGATCATTGATGATGATGGTGCATGCGTATCGCAGAAAACGGGAGTAGTAGGTGTAAGCTATGTGACAGGTATAACTCTTGCCTGGAGAGTGAAGAACAGAGTCTTGCTGTCAGTAGTAGAGACTACTACTACTTCTGTTACTTGAGACGAGTGCGTTGTTACCCACGGCATAACATTTAGCTATGAAGGATTGATGAGGACTCTGTTGTAGGTACTTTTCCTGATGTCCTCCCGGTTTCTAAGTCATGTCCCTCCTCTCTCACTTACACTAGCAGTGCCCACACGCCGCACAGAGGTGTGGATGTAGATCCCTTTCGTTCTGGGCCAGTGTAGAACCCGTTCCATAATAATCCAGCCTTTTCACAACGACGAAGTCATAGGCGGTCAGGGCTCGGAAGTACTCCCTAGATAAGGAGGACGGGGCCGGTACTAAAGGTCCTCTTTATCGCTCAAGTGGCATCACCGTCGCCAGGATTCACAGCAATTGTCTGGCTACCATCAAGAGAAGTCACCGTAAGACAAATTATCTCTGGGTCAGCATTGTCCGAAAGCTCATCGGTTGAGTGCTCTTCATCACTTAGTGCTGCTGCGCAAAGTAAAACGATGTGCAAGACAAGTTCGAAAGGGTGTGCTGAACAACGGCCATACCCAATCACGGCGAAGCGGTGTTAGTAGTGGGATGCATCGACGCTTGGACCGAGCGCAAAAACTACTACTCCGTATATTGGATACATTTGTACGGCCTCCCCTGAGAAGAACAACACTCTACTATTGTGCAAGGAATCGGGCTATCCTCTGACGACGCAAGAAGATCCTCAGACAATGTCGTCTCTGTTATAACGAAGACGCCTCTGTTGATAAGTGGTTGCTGAGGCGTACGTTGTCCGCTTGGGGCTGCTTGGGGAATAATTGTGCGTACGGTGCGCCATGAGTTGGCCGCTGCTTGAAAAGTCTAGTCTCTCTTTGGCAAAAATAAATGGCGAATCATGACGGGCCTATGATGATGTTCTTGTCGCACGAGAAGCAACGTAATAGGTTTTACATTGACGAGACAGAATAGAGATCTGTACGCGATATGGTCACCACTTAAAAGCGGTAACAATTTACAGCTGTCTTACGATGATTGTACAACGAAGAATCTGGCCACCTAGTAACTCCAGACCATCTCGGTTTATAATAAATAGGAAGCATGCAGCAGGTTAGCAGGTGGAGGATCTAAATCGGCAGCATGGGTCTTCTCTTTGTGCACTACCATGAAGATGACAGGCTAGAAGGACGCGTAAAGCTTGGAGGTCTCCTGTAGGTAGTAACTGATGCTCACCTTGTTGCAGGAAGATCTGCGCTCGGTTTGGTAGTGTCTGGGATGATGCAGCGTAGTAGCAACTGGTGCCGCTTTGTCGATGCCGACTGACGTAGTAGCGCCCTCCTTTAAGATTTGTGTCCACTAAGGTGCCAACAAGGAGGGTGAGCGGAAGTACTACTTCCAGAAGTTATGCATATTGATCACGCTATAACTGATGAGTCACGTCCGCAACGGTCTATGTATCTACTACGAGAGCTAAACATGCTATTGTCACAGAGCGTCCTTTGTAGGAGGCAAGGTGAACAAGGACGATCCTTGTCTCCCTCATTGCTTGACCCACAATAATGACATCAGTGATACCATACCATAAAGCCGCGCCCTGAATGACGATCACACTGCTCAAGCGAACAGGGCAACAGTCTTCTGCACTGCCGAGTAACAACTACCAGCCAGCCAGCCGTAGCCGCCGCAGCAGCAGCAGGAGCATGATCTTCATCTTCGTAAGGGTTGTTGCTGGTGGTGGAGGAGAGAGCAGGAGGAGACGACTGGGAGTTACTGACTGAGGATCCACGTCGAAAGGGCACACTTGGTACATCTTGTGATGTAGTGGGTGGGTGGGTGGCTTTGTTCCTCTGACCACTCTTAGGCAAATCTTAGGGCAATCGAAGGCAATTTGCTGATGACTAACCACTAAAATAGAAAGGGGGCGGATTGAGGATGGGTGGGCTGATGAAGAGATGATCCATTGGGGAACCTATGGGTTTGCGTGACAGGTGGGGTTAGTGGGAGACAGACTCAGGTGACAGATACCTCATAAGAACTATCCCCAAGCGACAACAAGGAAGACAGAGTACTTACGAGATAGGCATCGCCAGCCAAGATGATCAATAACCCAGCAAGAGTGAGCAAGACGAGCAGAGCAAGAGAGGAAAGAGAAGAGAGAGAGAGAGAGAGAGAGAGAGAGAGAGAGAGAGAGGGAGAATGGAAGGTAGTACCTGCTGTTGCAGAGGAAGAGAGAGCAAACAACAGCAGGGGACGAGTAAACAAGACTGTCTATCAACTGCCCTGATACTCTTGCCAGTCAATCAAGCTTCATCAGCTGACGACTGCAATCAAAAGCAGTAGCGAGCTTGAGGCAAAGAGTCGTCGGTCCTTCAGCGTTTGAGACAGGCGACGACACATTCTGCTTGTGACCGTTGATCCATCATCCTTGTCCCTTGGCGGCATCTTCTGGAGCTCTGCCAAACGACATCAAGCCCGAGATGAGGGAGAGAAGAGAAACGACCACGTCGACAGTCAGACGACTTTTATCAGTGTTTTTTGGGGGTGTCTAGCCTACTATGGAAGCCTCAGCGGCTGAATGCAAGAATGCGAGCACTGAGACAGTACCGATACAGTCAAGACGGAGAGATAACTGTTCGATAAGACCCAACTTCTCTCGAGCAGATGGGAGTGAACACGCAGATCGATCAAAGATGAGGTCCGACAACAGTCGGACGGACCATTGCACATAGGCTGTGTCTACTTGGCTTGGCTTGAACATTTTCGGGCCCTTCACACGCTGACCTTGACCTTCATTCAGCACCCACTCCGCTGCCGTGGGTCATGAAACTGTCCCGCCCCGAATGGGCCAATCGCAAAGTCATATGCTGAGGAAAGGAAAAGCCTGAAAGATGGGCTGAAGGGAACAGTATAGGAGAGTGGAGACAACGATGGATGGGGCATGGTCTAAGACGGACACTAAGAAGGCAGAAAGAAACAGGTACTAACCCTTCGACTAGGCTGGGCAGGGGAAACATCAGCATACGGATAGGTAGTGAGGGGAATCGAAGCCGGAATGATTCTTTCCGGGCTTCTTGTAAGTCCTCTTGATACCTCTGGCGAGCGTCAGAAAGAGCACTTGCCACACTGCCCATCTGCCTGCTGGTTGATTGACTGAAATAAACGAAGTCAGGTTAACTGACTCTTCAACTTGGCCACAGCGTTATCGCCCCTTCCCTCCGACACCTTCCTGACCTCCCTTCGTCTTTTTTAAGCTCCTTTCTCTATGGTGGCCGTCCCTCTATTCAACGCCTGCGCGGTTGCCTGTCTTTTCTCCTCGCCGATGACTCAACGCCACGCCCAACATATCTTAAGATATGACTCCCACCCGTCAAAGCCTGGTACGTACCAAATGCCTGTCTCAGTAGCCTATGTAACAGTAACTAGTTTCTGTCATCAGTCTTCGCGCTTCCTCTTTCGATCCCAAGGACACCAGCTCAAAAGGTCTCTCTGGTTTCTGAAGGCTCTCAAGGTGGAAACCCTAACCAATATCTTGAGTGCCACCTCTGCTCTCTGTCTTTCTTTCTCCTCTGCAACAGGCGGGAGTCATCGGTGCCTGTTTGTCTACCACTGTGTGGTTCTAATAGGGGCACATGCTTCCATGAGCCTTCATTTTGCAGTTTCCACCAAAGCGAGCAGCAAAAAAAGACAGCGAGCAGCAAAAGACCTCCACACCATCAAAGCCAATTCTTAAGCTAATTTTTTTGCGTCGAAACTCAGTAAAGTTTGATCGAAGGCCCATTCCTTTTCCCCTCTTTCAACCTAATATCATAGGTGCTGAGATGATTCCTCTGGGATGGCGGCCTGGCCACCATCCCCTTCCAATCGGTTGTAGCCGCTTGGAAAGACCCGGCGAGTGCCTCAGTCGTCAGGACAGAGATTATTTGCAAATGCAAAAGCAAGAAACGGAGGTAAAGCTACACTCGAGCTTGGATTATCTTCCCAATTCGCTAACGTCCTGCATTAATATCCCATTCTTCTAACTACCTTATCGCATCAGCTATGCATTATTGGTCAGTACGAAAGGAGCGAAGCCTTACCACGATCTCCTACGCCTTGGACCCCTCCACCTGAGGTACGCCGGGATCTTATGCTTGTTGTCCTTTGACTAAAAAAGAAGCAAACTCCATCTCTATGCGATGGACTCTGGCTCACTTGCTGGATCTTTCGGCCTGCTGACCTCATATATTCTCTTTCGTTTCTCTATACTTGGCTCCATATTATCAGCCTACGGGAATTAGGCTCCTAGGAAAAATGGCCGGGGAGAGATTGTCTCATGTTCTCACCGCTTGGACATCTGACAAAAGGCCCAGAAATGGACCCTGGCTGAATCGCGACGTCAAGCTCCGTTTCTTCCGCTCGGCTGTTGGCGGTAAGCATCACTATTCTCCTTCTCCGCTTACCGACCTTTAAAAAAGGGCACTTTTATCTACGGACACTTCCATCGTATGACGATGTGGCTCCTCTCCCATGACGTTTCTGTTACCTTCTCTCTTGGCTGGATGAGTCTGGCGCTGCAATTACAGAGGATGCCGAAGACGTGATTCCACATTCTCATCTCTAATTACTGCTCCCACTATGCAGAGGGAGGCCCGAAATGCGAAGGAGGACCAGGGGATGCTTCTCTTTTATCAGACGGCGCTCTCGACGGAAGTCCGGTGCTTGGTTGTCCTGCCATGCGTACCTCTAACCAAAACCTTCCTCAAGAACGGAAAAGTCGTCGAAGCGTCATGCCGGAAACCATTCTTTCTGTTCGTCGACCGAACATCGTCTCCGTCGTCAGCAATGAGGATTCGGGTACAGCTGATACTCCTGGCGATGAGTCGCAAGGCTTTCCTTCACATGCTGGTGCTGCTCCGCTTGTTGAAGCCCCTGCCACCATTTGGGGAGGAGCTTGTCCACCAAGAATAGAAGGGGAGGACCTGGAAAATGTGACCGGACTTGATGGGACGAGAGACCAAGAAGAGGAGGAGGGAAAGGAGACAAATGAGAAGGAGGATGAGGAGGAAGATGGTAATGAGGGAGATGCTGGGGTGGACAACTTGAGCTTAGTTACGGAGGAAGCTCATGATGTGGGAGAGGAGGAGGTTCATTCACGCGAGACCCAGAAAGAGGAGGAGAAGAAGGCTATCGGAGAGAAGCTCCAAAAGGTGGAGGAGGAGGAAACAAGCTGGGGGGAAGAATTACGCCCGGAGGACGACGAGAAGAGACAAGAACCAGAATATAGAGATGAAGCAACGGAGAAAGAATTCCAGGAAGAGGCCTGCGAGGCGCCACCCTCTCCGGCATCTTCTGTGGCTTCGTATTATTCCGCGTTCGAAGAGTTCCCCACCAGTCATGAAGCACCGCCTCCAGACGAGATAATGTCGGGTTATACATTGCCCCCTCGATCAGAACCAGGGGAACAGGTGGACAATGTCCGTACTCTCCACTCTCCATCCAGCCTCGGTAGGAATCTTGACACGGAATTTGAGGGTGAAGGTGGTGAGATGCTGAAGCTTCCCAGTCAGTTCCATCAAGTCTTTGGCACGGAGAAAGAGGAGCAAGCCATGAATCAGGCTTGGGAGAGGCTAATCAAAGGCCGAGAGAAGATGGCTGCGACAGACTTTCAAGCAGCTGCGGTTGGAACTATCTTCTACTATGACGCTCATTGCTGTTCTTCTGTTATTGTTGCTTTTACTAAATCCTAGCCTCTGGTTGCCGTACCTGAGAATGTTGTCGCTATTTAGAGCTTCATATCAACTCTCTTCGCCTTCTGCTTGGGATAACCCGGACTCATTGCCCTGGTGCAGGATCTATATGAAGTAGGGCTAGGAATTTTGGTTCATGAGATCGCGCCTTCTTCACCTGTGCTCCTCCAAGCGTCACGCCTACGCTGCTACCTCAGGAGCCGAAGAGGATACGCTCTGCTAAGTATGGGCCACTTCCAGGAAGCGGAAGAATCCTTCAGGTAAGCACCACAGACTAGCTTCCTCTCTGGCACTATTATTCTGTCACTTACGATTTGATCACGGTGTGAGCAACCGAGTCTTACCTTGTGCTTTCCCGTTCGTTTTTCGCTTTACCTAGACTACCCCTCCTTTGAAGTAGCCTCTGGCTTTACTCATAAGCAGGGTCAGGATTCTTTTTGCTTTCACTACCTGCTCTGCGCTATGATCATAAATCTTGGATCGGTCTGTTAAGTGCTTTTAATGTTGATCATCAAGTCTTTCCCATGGATCCATAAAGTAACAGCTCTATGCAACACATTCCAGAATTGCTCTTGAGGTGGCTGCCCGCGTAGAGGAGATGGCAAGAGGTGCAGGAACCGCACTTCATCTAGAGTGGTGGAACAATGCCTACGGTGGCCTGATAAAGGTAAAGCGTTTCTTCCTTCAATCTCCCACTACATGCATGCGGCGTTTGTTCCATTTTGTGGTTCGCCCTTCTGGCATGCGGGCTTCTTCTCAGGTATTTACACTCTTCATTCCATCGTCTAGACCCTCTTTTGCCAAGGCAAATATAGGGAGGCCACCATCCTGGTCAAACGAGCTACCAATCCAGCCTTTCTACAAACTTCACGGTAAGGTAGCGGGAGTACCCTTCTGTGTAGACTGCAATGGTGCAACGAAAGATGTCCAGCCACTTCACTGCTATCGCCCCATCCTCTACGTGTAGGACTTTCTTGCTTGTTGCTAGCTACAGCCTCATCATGACGATTTTCTTTCTATGCGCGATTTCGTCCCGTCTCAACCTCAAGTTCAATCAGTGTCACTGCCTTACCCGCTGTTTTGTTGTTGTCGTCCGTTGCAGCAAGCTGTTAGCCCGAGCCGTGATAATAATAGATCGCAAGAAAGCCACTCTTGGCGCTGAAGGTAGGTACCACGTCGTTTGGAAAGAGAACAACTATTTCTTTCAAATATACTACTTTGGACGTCCCGTCCTCCTGGGGATCACTCCGTTTTACCTGGTCTGTTCATAACTCAGCTAATATTCCTTCAACCTATATATTGCGTAGGAAAGCGCAGTGAAGTGCAAAGCCTCCATCAAGCTGGTGTCTATATCCAGATTGCTCTGGACTACCTCGCCAGATCTTCTCCTTTTCCAGGCCCTGATGGTAAGTGCATCTCTCTCTACAAGAGGGGCGGGATGGCATTCTGAAACGCTAGTATTGCCGCTCTCCTTATCCGGTCCCAGTCACCCGCTCTTCTTCCTCGTCTTCCTCTTTGTAGTTGAGTTGTCTCACTTTACAATATGAATAACCTGCAGGTCGTACCGTCACAGTCGCCTAGATGTACGGCCCACCCCAAGAAGAAGGCGTAGAAAACATCCAAAAGGTAAGTAGTAGTCACGACGGATGATGCCAAGGTTCTTTGCAGGGTGGGAAGTACGAGGTTCGCGGGGAGTCGAGTGAAGGCAGAGATAGACTTATTTTTTTGGCCGTTATTATCCGTCCTTCACTAAGTCTTTTGTCTCTGCCTCTCTGCTGCCTTCAATGTCATCCTAGTCATCCTAGATGAGAGTAACCCTCGCGCGTAGAACGCTGACAGTAGCAGGAGGAGATCGTCAAGAAGAAAGCAAAGCCTCCAGGAGGAGACAACATACGCCGTATTCATTTTCTTTATGTTGTACAGTTGTTCGTCTAGAGTACTCTATTTACATAAATACATATTTTAAATAATTGCATATGAAGATTAGACCGCTAGTTATACCACCTTGCCCCTAGTCCATCTCTGCTCCTCTTGACCTCACCATTCTAGAAGAGCCACGAGATCTCCTTACTGCCTCTTTATTATAGGTCTCCTTATTGCCCCTCCTCTTACACCAGCTTCACTTAGGCTGGTCACGACAAAGCGGTACATAGGTAGCCCTGGAAACGAGATGAAGCCTCTGAAGAGCCGCGTAATCTCAAGCAGCAGAAGCGGTTCAAGAGAACAGGACCACGCCAAGCGCACTGAATTGTGTTGTTTGACTACCTCATGAAACCAGTTAGCACTACGAAAATGTGCGGAGCGGCCAGGCAGAGGAGCTAGCTTTGTGCCTCTTGTTCAGAGGTGAAGGACAGCGTGTTATGTTGAGTACGAAAGCTAGCTAGGACTGGTAGGAGACAGTCTCTCATAACGTAGTAGCAGTCATCAACCTCCTGGGCCTGATCTGTGCGGGGAGGAATCACGCTTAATGCTTTAGGAGGGCGTCGATTCCTCCCACTACGATAAGTGGTGCGTCCAGCAGGGGGACAGCACCGGAGAGTCATATTGCAGGTCAAAGAAACCTGCCTCCTCCGTGCACCCCTTGCTGAATGACCATCCTTGACAACGACAGCCGCATCTTCTCTGAAGACAGCTCTGAAGACTCTGGAGATGAACCTGAGATCTGCATTATTCTTCATTCTTCTCATTTCCAATAACAGCGCCTACCAACCGCTAACGACCTTGATACAACACACGTACTGACAGAACATCGACAACGACTAGCATTAGAGCTACAAAGCTTCAAAACTCTGCCATCAATCTTCAGAATCTGCTTCTGCTGGCTCAATGGATAAGAAGCTCAAGAACTCTCACACGAAGGAAGCCATGGAGAAAGAGGACAACTGGACCATATTTTGAGAGCAATCCTGGCAAAGCGCTCCTCTGCAGGCAGATGAGAGATAGCCAGACCCTAGGACAACCTCAAAGCCATGACCAAGAAGTACTAGCTTGACCGTTTGAAAACGAGAGCCTTCTGACTCCAAGTTGACATATTGGAAGAGAGGCTAAGTTGCGAGTACGCAGTTGTCCTATGGCTGAAGAAGCTTCAGAACAAGCTTATCGGCGTGCCTCGAGCTCGCAACCATCCATCAGCTGGTTCGTGCCGCTGAAGGAGGATGACGACCCAAACCAGCGCCAGGCGTCACCATACTTGTATATACAATGGAGTAGAAAGGTGAAGAAGAACACATACACCAAGGCGACTTTCCAAAAGGTAGAGAGGACGTTACTGCCTCTTACCCGAATATCTGATTCTGACATTGAATTCCTGCTCTCTTCCCTCTCCAGGTTTTTGACTCTTTTGCGGGGTTTGAGGGCGTCATATGCTCCGCCGATGGTAAGCGTGTAGCGGTAGTCATTTTTCAATCCGCGGAGGAGGCTCAAGCAGCTAAGGAGGCCCTGGACGACAAGCCTTGCGATGTTCTCCATGGAAGAACTCTTTCGATGACCTTTGCAAGCCGACGTACTCAAGCGCCTACCGTTGCCGATGTGACTGGAGTGGCTTCTGTTGATTCTATCCCGCCTGTTAGGATTGAAGAGATTGTAGAAGGCTGCGTTTATATTGAGAGCTGGCTCTCGGAAGAGGAGGAACGCCTTTTACTCTCACAACTAGACGACATCACCAGCGAGGAGGCTTCTAACGGTTGGCTAGACAATGTTAAAGGGCGCAGGGTTCAGCATTATCGCTGTGCGTTTGACTATACCAAGAATGCTGCGGATAGGTCCCTTCCAGTTCCTTCAGAACCAAAGCTACTTTCTGAGATTGTCAATAGGCTTCCACAGGATTGTCCTCAGATGAGCTTCTGCGACCAAGTAACCGCCAATGAGTATCTACCAGGGCAGGGGATAGCCCATCACATAGATGCTCACAGTCAGTTTGAAGACGGCATTGCCATCATCAGCTTAGCTGCGGGCATTGTTATGGACTTCAAGCATCCATCCGGGGCCAAGCACAGTCTCTGGCTTAAACCGCGCTCTCTCCTTGTGCTTTCTGGTCCGTGCCGCTATGAGTGGACTCACGGCATAGTGCCAAGAAAGTGTGATGTTATAGATGGGATTATCATGCCTCGGAAGCGCAGAGTCTCAATCACCTGCCGACATCTTCGCATCAATGACTGCAATTGCAAGTATATAGAGCAATGCGACTCATTTTCAAAGCGACAGGCAGCTGGTGCAGAGCCGGAGAGTCTTAAGCCCACACCGATGGAGCAGCAATATGTCCACCTGTTCTACGAACAAGCGGCGAGGCACTTCAGCAGCACAAGATATGCACCTTGGCCCCGAGTCCAACACTTTCTTCTCTCCCTTCCTCCTGGCGCTGTGGTGGCAGACATTGGCTGTGGGAATGGAAAGTATATGAAGTGTGTTCGACCAGATTGTTTGGTGATTGGGTGTGACCGAAGCCAAAATCTTGTCAGCATCTGTGCTAACGAGACTGGGCGGCCCACATTTCGAGCAGATGCTTTGACTATACCCTTGAGAAGCAATGCTTTTGATGCCGTCATTTCTATAGCCGTCATTCACCATCTGAGCACGGAAACACACCGCAGAAAGGCCGTCATCGAGCTGCAGAGAATTCTAAAGCCTGGAGGACGAGGACTGATATATGCATGGGCTCAAGAGCAGAAAGAATCATCGAAACGTCAGTTTGTTCAGTACAAACAGGACTTACTGGTGCCCTGGCACCTGCAGGCGCGATTTGCTGGAGAGTTGCAATCGGATGTGACTGCTAAGGCCGAAGAAGATGTGGGACCAAACAGTGAAAGGGACGCTCAAGTTCTGCAGAGATATTGCCACGTCTTCCGTCAGGGAGAGCTAGAAGGATTGGTAAAGGCTACCAAGGACTGCAGGGTAATAGAGAGTTACTTCGACGAGAGCAACTGGTGCCTTCTCTTCGAGAAAGAGGCAGCAAGTTAGCCATCCTCTAGGGCTTGTATGAAAAGGCTGACACTATCTGAGGCTTTAACTTTATTTATTGACTAATAAATAGTCCGCAACTTCTTAAGCGAGAAGTACGGATAGTGCCAGCGAGGCCAAGCTGATGACGCCGACGGCAACAGACGCTGCCCCGGATTCGCCAGCCTTGTTTTTGGTGTTAGCTGAGCCGGAGCCGCCTGAAGTCGAGTCGTCAGCCGCGCTGCTAGAACCTGAATCATTGCTCGTGTCAGAAGAGGTAGAACCACTAGAGGGCTTCCCACTTGTGGAGCTGGTAGTGCTACCTGAACTAGGGGAAGTGCCGGTCTTTCCTCCCTTTCCTGATGAAGTGGAGCTGCCTCCGCTGCTGGTCCCGCCATTGTTCGTGGTCACGCTGCCTGTCGTACCTCCGGTCGACGTAGGGCTACCAGATGTAGGTGCTGCAGAGCAGTCAATTTCCATCTTGGAATTGTGAGTCTTCTTCAATGCCCTATCCGCTTCAAAGACTCCCCAGTGGATTTCTACGTCTATCTCACTTCTTTCCCACTGGGGCTTCCACTCGTCGTCAAAGGCAGCGAAGTATAAGTACTCCCATTTCTCAGCGTTTGCTCTGCAGATAAACTGATCAAAGAACATCTTTTGATTCTCCGGGCTTGGGATAGAATCTCCGAAGGGCTTGCCGCCATCTGGCCAGCCTGTCTCGCTAATAATAAACCTTTTGGACCCAAACGCAGTCTTCACCTTTGTCATCGTCTCGAAAAGATAGTCCACTGCTGTTTCAATAGGCTTGCCCTCCCAGAAGGGAAACTGATTGACCATGCCGATATCAACAGCGTTGACCAGGGCAGGGTTTTCTAAAAAGGTACGGAAGACGTCGGCGAAAGTCACTGGGGTCTTCAAGCCAGCACCACGCAGCGTCGTTCTAACTTCACTCATATACTTAGAGACCTCTTCTACCGTGAGTTCCTTGCGGTAGATTGCCTCAGAGCCAACAATGACCGACTCCACATTCGTGAGCAGACTAGGGGACGAACTTAGAATGCCCTTTAGCGCGGCAAACTCGGCGGGAAAGAGAGCAGTATCATTTGTGATCCACATGCCAAGATGCACTTTCATTCCCGTCTCCTTAGCAGCCTGAAGAACAAGGGTGCCCTGGGAGCAGTCCGTAAGGGAATAGATCCGAAGCGTGGAAGTGTATGCCTTCAGAATGGCGAGGTCCTCGCGCACTTGGTCTAAAGTTGGACAGGCGCCTACCACCCTCCTTGGATTATAGTTGAGACCATATATCTTCTGCGGCGTGGCTACTGCTTGGACTGCCAGCAAGCCATTTAATAAAGTAAGGGCTGCCAAAGCTACAGCTCTCATCATTGTCCCCTGGTGTTGATGAAAACCTCAGTGAGAGGCAGCAGTGGACAGGTATCTTGTATGGATGGCAAATTCTAATGTGCCTCCTGTCTTCAACCGCGGACGGAGCTGAACCTTCCTGCGCCAGACTGACCTTTGGCACAATGAAGCAGTAACACCAAGCCGCATCTCACTGTAGTGCACTGCAGTGCTTCAGTCACCGGAGTCAACAACCGACCCTCAGGTTAGACTTCAGGCCCGCGCCATCTCTGTCCTGTCATCAGGAACTTAGACAGAGAATGTCACACTGTACCAGGCAAAAAAGCAGGGCAAAACATTTGCCTCCCATCCTTCACCGTCCAAAGATACTCTTAGGGAAAGCGGTGGGTGGCCTCCATTCCTGATCCGCGTAATGAAGAAGTTACATATCACAGTATCCGCCCGTCCCGGTTCTGAAGGGTTGGGGTCTCAAAGGAAGGTAAGATAATGGCAGGGATACGTGCCAATTTTCGGGATCTTAGTCGAGTTCTCAGGCTCCTCTTTACCTCCTCATTCGGAATAACACAACCACGGATAACTAAATAATCAAACTAGAGTCTGATTTTATTTAAAATCTTCTCCCTCAAATAGAGCCAGTTTGTAGACCCCAAAAGTAAAAGCGCTAGCCTGTAACGCTATATGGCCGTTAGCGGCTATGATTGCAACGGCCGTTGCTGTGATGAAAGGTAACAGCTTCTGCAGCCCACCGGAAGACAAAGACAGGCTTCTTCCTCTTGAATGGATTGCTTGCTTCCACCGCGGCGCCCGATGTCCGGTCACCAGTGGCAAGAGGAAGGATTGACAGCTGTCAAGCAAGGCTCTTGCACTTTCTCGGCTGGTTGCTTTGACTCTTTGCTATGTCACGGCTGCTGAAACGCTGATAGCTGTCTGATGCGTGGAAGTGGGTCTATAGGACGAAGAGGCGGAGGAACGTGCCAAGGGAGAATGTAACGTAGTTAGAATTATTGCAATGAACGAGGTGTGAAGTTCTTTTGCTGGCCAAATTTGAGGGGGATGAATCCTTGAAGAGCATCATCCACTAGCTCTTTCATGAAGGGCCAGCCAATGTATCTGGCATGCATTTAAGGATCCAAGTATCTTCTCTCCCTTCTTCATATTATGCCTCACGTGAACCCTGTTCGTTGAGAAAGGCTTCTCTTTGAGACCTCTCTTTGGAACATCAGGATGTTTCAAGCAATGACTGTCCAAGAGGCATTGCATGCCGCTGACAGCAGTTCTGGCATAAGACGGCTGGATGCATCCAACATCCACTTTCAGCGACAAGATTGGCAGGATTTGATTGATCTACTACGTGACAATGACGCCCTGGAATACTTGGACCTTAGCAACAACTGCTTAGGAGACGACAACTGCTATTCATTGGCTAAAGCACTGCGTAAAAATCGAAACCTAAAGGATCTTCTATTGAACTGTACGGGCATTGGCGGTGATGCACTGTCATCCTTAGTCAACCTTTTCACGAAACTCCACAGCAACATTGAGAGATTAGAGCTTCAGCATAATAACTTCCAAAACTCTAAGCCTCGCAGAGAGCTGGCGAGACTTCTTGCATGTCAAAGCTCTTTAACCCACCTTCATCTTGGCCTCAACGATGACCTGAGATCCGAAGCGATGGAGATGATAGGACCAGCATTAGCTGTCAATCGTAATCTTAGAGTTCTAAACCTGTCTGGCACCCAGATTGGAGATAAGGGCGTTCGCATTCTCTCAGAATGTCTATGCCCTTCCAGGGCAAGAAGGTTGGTTGACCTTAGCCTCGACAAAGGCAGCACTGCCAAAGTTTATCATGCACCTGGAGGAGAAATTTGGAGCCCCACAGTTCTGCAAGAGCTCCATCTTGGAAATAACAACCTGTCTGGTGCGTCGCTAGCTTACCTTAGCGCACTGCTCAATTATCAGTCGAGCATTGAGCTCCTCTCTCTCGACCAAAATCCTCGAATCGGCGCCCGTGGTAGATCCTTGACCGATCTCTTTACTGCCCAGCACAGCCTTCAGAGCCTTAGTTTGACGTCTTGCAAGGTAGCTAGGGACGGAGTTACGGCGCTGAAGCACATCTTGTCCACGTCATGCTTGCGGAAGCTTAATCTCAGTGGTAACTCGATATGTGACATCGCTTGTCGAGAATTGGGTGACGTCTTAAGCAGCAATCAGCATCTGGAGGACCTTGACCTCTCTCAGAACTTCATCAATAAGGAAGGGGCGCAATACTTGGGCAAAGCTCTAACGTCTAACACCACGCTAACAGCTCTCAAGCTGACGGGAAATGCTTTGGGAGACGCCGGGGCTTCCTCAATCGCGGATGCCATAGGACACAGAAAGAACTTTGAGACTCTTGGGCTAGGGAATAGTGAGCTATATGACACATCTATTCCTAGCATCGTGCGAGCAGGAGCTCTACAAAGGAATCTTTGCCATCTTAATTTGCGCGGTAACAATATAGCGGAAGAAGGCGCCAAGCTGCTTGCGCAGTGGATCCTCACAGTATGTCCACTCACGTTCTTAGACCTATCATTCAACCACCTTGGGCCCATAGGAGCCTATGCCCTGGCGAAAGCACTAAAGCTCAACCCTGCTTCTCAGCTGAAGGTGTTAAACTTGGCTTGGAACGCTGTGGGAGACGTAGACGTCCTCACAATGGGGGAGAAGAGGAAGATTCCGTCTTGGACAGCACAAGGTGTGGGCACTCAGACGTTAGCAGAAGCTCTTAGAAAAAATAAGAACTTGCGCTATCTGGGACTGGCACGGAATCACTTTAGCATGGACACTATCGCAGCAATTGCCAGCACGCTCTATGAAAACGACACCCTAGAGATGATTGATGTGAGGGAAAACGAGATTGGAGGCTCACAAAGCCTTCTGGCGTTTTTCTCTCTCTTTGAAGACTCGCCTAGCATAGGAAGAAGGCTAGACTTCGGGCGAGGCGTGTTACTGCCGAGAGAGTTGCAGCCAGCTGTCGCATATCAGTGGTATTAGAGATGAAAGAAAGGTCGAGAGCAACAAGCATTCAGTGGCAACTAAATATAATAGCGTGTTTATCATGCGTTATCTGGTCCAAGGTGTGCCGGCAATCTTTTGGGTGGCGGAATGGGGACCCCGGGTCCGTGGTGAAGGGTTTGGATCGGCGGATCTGCTTAGAGTGCAACAGAGATATGGATCGAGAGAGACAGGCTAGTAAGAAAGTGGAGACAGAGTAGTATCGGCAAAAGTATAGTGGAAATGAAGATATAGGAGAGGAGACAAACGTGAGAGAATGCTGCCCGTCAAACCGGAATGAGGGCAATAAATACTGTCGGCCTCGCTATAGATCCACAACCGCGTTCCACTCGCTGTCCCTAACGCTATGGTTAAGCTGAGAGGTGGCCTCACTGTCCCTCTCGCTGTCACTTTCAATTTCAAAATCCTTGTCCGACCTGTTAACTGGGACTGGGCCACCGTTGAACCTTCCATTATATTGACTGGGCATCATTGGTGTCGGGCGTCTCTGCATTGGCTGTCCTCTGCCTTGTCTCTGGTCGTTGCCGTTGTTCGCAGCAGCAGTTTGCCGAATGCGGTTCATTAGGTCTGTTGGAATATTGTCTGTCCGAGGATTGGCTCCTCGAGCATATGCCCAGGAGGGCCCAGACCCTGCTTGTCCCCTGTTCGCTGCTGCCGCCGCAGCATTAGCAGCCTTTCTCTCTCGGATCAGTCTGCTCATCGGAGACTCTTCTTCCACTGGTGTCCGGTTTGAGGCATTTGATGAGTTGCTCGTAGCTGTTGATCCTGGAGCATATCGCCGCGAGACATCCGCCTGGTTTCGAGCAGGTCTAGATGTAGAGGTGGCTGCTTGATTTAATGAGGAGGAGGATGAAGAAGAGGAGGATGTAGGTCCATATGTTCTGTTAGACTGGCTTCTCACTAATCCTTCTCGAACTGAGCCTTGGCCTCTGTACTGCTGTGAGGAAGCTTTAGAGAGCGAAGCAGGCGGTCCACCTCTACCAGATGAACTAGAGGAAGAGCTTGAAGCAGGGGCTGATGCTGGTGGGGATGGTCTCCGAACCTCGGGCCCGACACTCATTTCACCCTGCCTAGCCTCTGAGACTTGGCCCACCCCAACATTTGCTGGTCGAGAGCTTTCTTCCAATTTGCGGTTAGAACCTGCTCCAGAGAGAGAACGAGGGAGAGGGTCTCGTCCTTCCTGACTACTTTGTGACTTAGGTCTCTCCGGACTGGACTTGAGCCCACGGGCCGCTTGAGTTCTTTCCTTGATGATGCGGCTCATTGGAGATAGTTCTTCCTCCACACTGGCCTCTGTGCCTAACTCTTTAAGGTTCAGTGATGGCTTATTGACAGCTCTAGGGGAAGATTTCGGTGTTCCAGACGCAGAATCAGTACGAGGCGAACGGCGAGAGCCTTTCCTCTCTTCACTTTCTAGCTCTTCTCTCCTGCCATCGCCTTGGCTTCTGATATAAGGTGCTTGTCCCGGACGTCCTCTGTATCCTTCTGCCTGACCCTGCGAACGAGGAGACGCTCTTCTGTCTGCCTCTCCCGATCTTAGCTGGGAATCATCTGCTCTGTAACCTGCACCGCCTGACCGCGGAGAGTTCTTAGGTGAACCTCTATTGGGAGCTCCATAGCTGCTGCCCGTTGCCCCACCAACTACAGAGCTTCCTGCGGCTCTCGCTAACTCGTTCCTGATGTCTACCTGGGAACTCTTAGCCGTAGGAGAGCGCGGTAGACCTGGCGGGGGCGAGCTGGTTTGAACACGGGCTGCGTTATCTCTAGGAGATGATATCGTGCCAGCCGATACCGATTGTGTGTTGTCTGTCTCTTCGTCCTCATCACTATCTATCACATACGAGATTTTTCTCGCTAGTCTGTTGCCTCCTGCGGGAGCACTGACCGTCCTTCCCGCAGAAGGAACAGGTTTCCAATCCTCATTGCTGTCACCTGGCACCTTATTGGTATAAGGCAAAGAGCCTTGCTGTTGGTACTGCCTTGAGGGTGAGCCTGAGGAGGAGCCAGGGGATGAGTTTGAAGGCTGAGCTGAAGCAGATGTGGATGAAGTTATTGGGGAGGTTGGCCCGACAGAGGGTCCTTTGATGTTCTCAGCGCTCTTGAGCTTTCTCCTATGCTCAGAGCCCGATCCTTTTTCCTTGCTGAAGACGCCGGAGAGGAGACCTTCGAGAGGATCAGCACTTTGTCCAGTTGCTTCCTCCTTTGATACCGCAGGTTCCATTGAGAGCTGACGACGCCCAGAAGTAAATGACGAAGGTGAATCTCTTCCTCTCCCATCATGCTTTACTCTTCCATCCGTAGCATTCGTTGACTCCGTCCTAAAACCCCGTCCTTGACTGCTGTTTCCCTCTGCAGCTCCAATACTTCGAATGTCAGAGGTCGAAGATGTATCAAGACGAGGGGCAGGCTGAGTCGTTTTGAGACTTTCTTTACGGGAATCGGGAAATCGTGCAGACCCCTCCTTACTGGCACCGTACGCCATCCTATACAAAGCTGGTGGGCCGTCGAAACGCGAGGATGTTGAGGACGTTGCTGCTGGCCAGTAAGAGGATTCAACAGCTTTCACCGAGGAGCTCTCCTCCGTCTCTGAAGGCTTACTCACTGAAGCGACATTCGGGTTACCTCCTGACACGCGAGGAACTTGGCTTGCTGCTACACCCTCCTTACCACTCCCCGCACCAAACCTCTCTGCTGCCGCATTCGCTGGGTGAGGACTCTCAATGGTTGGTCCCGGACGCCTTGTCGGCGGGGTAGGAGTCTGAGGCGAAGACCGCGATGTCTCAATCGTAGACATGAGGCGTTTGATAATGGGAGATTGAGTCTGTGGAGCATCAGGACCACTCCTCGGTGTTTGACTTCTCCCAAAGGCCCCCGAACCTCCCGCTGCTGAAGATTTTCCATCTTCTTTTTTACTGGGATCTTCCTTCACGTCCGTAAGGTAGCTGCTATACTTTCCTTTGGAGGCCCCAGGCTTCGGGAACGCAGTTGAGCCTGTAGATCTGGGCGTCCCATTCGATCCGCTAACTGGTGTCGGGCCAGGCCTTGCTCTAGCTGCAAAAGGCCCTGTCCCAGCTGCTGCCATTGCTTCCAGGCCGATCCCTCCTGCAGGAGTGTTCATCATAGGCCCACTCGCAGGCGTGCTCATGATCGGCGTTGGTTCCTCTAGCACCGAAGGCTCTCTGGAGTCGGGAGGAGTTGTTGGAGAGCCAGGGATGGCTGACAGCTTCCTGCTGGGCGGAGTGTCGGGTGGTGGTGGCGTCGATGGAGAGTCTGGAATGGACTCTAGACGCTGAGGCGAAGGGACGAGCATCTTCATCATCCTGCCGGAACCGCCAACGTCCTCTTCAAGGTGTACATAGGTGAACCTGGATATACGTGGACATTATATGCCCGGGGAGAAAGGAGGCAAAGGGGGCGATATAAAGACATGAGGTAGGGTTAGGCCTGCATGTTGGACTAAGGAGAACTCAAGACCAAATCTTCGAAGACAAAGCCCGGGCCGCTGAAGAAAGCAGAGTAGTAGCTTACCTATCAAAAACATCGTCGCCAATGTCCATGGGTATCTCCTCTTTGGTTACAGGCGTCTCACACATTGCCTCCTCCCTGGTGTTTCTGATCTTCTCCAAAGACTTTTTGATCCTGAGCTCCTCTGATATCTGTTCCTCTGTGAATGGAAGAGGCGGCACGGGTGCCTTTTTCTGATACAGAGCCTCCCAGTCGACGTCGGCGAAGAAAGGGTGGGTTTTGATCTCTTCCACCCCGCCAGGACCGCTACATAGCCTAAAGGCAACAGTAGAGTGAGTGCTCGCCCTTTGTCTTCTTCCATCTTCTTCCCTTGACCCCCTTACGTTCTCTGCCTATCATCAGAACAGGTGCCATTCCTTTTTGCCACTCCACTTCTGTTAATTTTGTGCTGTTTGTTATCCATGGTGTCTCCGTCATACGTACCGTCTTGTCGGGTCCTTGCTTAGCAGTTTCTTAATCAAGTCTTCCAGTTCAACAGTAAATTGGCTTG
This sequence comes from Hyphochytrium catenoides, assembly GCA_900088475.1. NCBI lineage: Eukaryota > Hyphochytriomycetes > Hyphochytriales > Hyphochytriaceae > Hyphochytrium > Hyphochytrium catenoides. The sequence goes on along the minus strand of FLMG01001246.1, from coordinate 40,749 downwards.
TGAAGACGGGCTCCTCATTCTTGATTCTCTCAAAGAGCAGCGGGAGGCTCACATGCGTGAAGGGAGGTCGACCCGTGATAAACTCAAAGGCAAGGATGCCTAAACCCCACCAGTCCACCGGCTATCAGGAGAAGACGGATGAATGAGAGGAGGGGAAGGACAGACCTTAGTATCAAGAATCATGGACGGCTCCCAGCGTCCAACCTCTAAGATTGCTTTGTCAGCAAAGGATTGCCACGATACCCCCTACTTCTTACGCCAAGTGCTCTATTCGTAATTCCTCTTTCCCCATGACACTCTGTTCTGCTCCATCACAATCGTAGCTCACTTTGTAACCTTGTCATTTGACGAAACTGCTACGTCATTGGACTTGCTGAGCTATGTGCGCCATTTCTATCACACTCAATAGGTCCACTTTGCCTTCAGTTACCTTGCCGTAGCCCGCCTGGTGAAGCAGTTCAGGTGCCAGATATTCTCCAGTCCCTACGAACGAGGAAGCCTTCTCTCCTTCTGTCATACCAGGCTTGGACAGACCGAAATCCGTGGCTGCGATATGCCCTTCCATGTCTATCAAGATGTTCTCGGTTTTGATGTCGCGCCAGACAATGTCCCGACTGTGCAGATGACCGATCGCGAGGATCAACTGAAGACAAGAGTGTTAGTGATATGATTCCATCGCCCATGAGAACAATACGGTTTGTCGAGTTAGAAGAGCAGAAGGCAGACAGCGGATACAGCCAAGAATATTGATCAACAAGACGGTGGTCCGGACATCATATATCGTGCTTAGGCAGCTGAAATAGATGAAGGAACTATAGAGGAGTAGCGAGCTGCCTTACCTCAGCTAAATAAAACTTAGATCTCGTAACACTGAAGCACCCTCTGGCTCGTAAGATCTCTCTTAAGGAGCCTCCGTGATAAAAGTCCATCACCATGTAGAGCTTGTTCTGAGGACAGAAGACTCTTTAGTTGCCTTGAATGCAGAAAGCTCTGCCTGTAACGGGATAGTGCCTGGTTCATACTATAGGGACACCGCCCGAAGGCACGATAGGAAACACAATTTGCACTCACATGGCTCTGGAAAGCATATCTGAGCTGTACGATGAAAGGATGCTCTGCCTCCTGGAGGATCATTCGCTCTGCCATGGTTGCTGCTACCAAGTCCTGTCCCAACATGTGCAGTGAGGCTCCCGCCGCTGATACCTAGTCCTCCTTCCTTTTTTTGGCCTTTTCCCCAACTAAATCTCACTAAAGAGCCGTACTTTCGCGCACTTACCTTGTTCATGACCCATTTTTTCTTAAGGACTTTCATCGCAAAGAGCTTTCCCTGGTCCTTGCCATCCTTCTTGATGACCAACACCACTTTTCCACAAGCACCTTTCCCAATAACCTCAATGAGCTCAAAGTCATCAACACTCAACTTGTGCTCAGGATGATCGCCGTAGAGACTTCGCTGCTCTCCAGCTCGCCACGCTCTAGGCCTGGTTCAGGGATACACGGAGGCGTAGATTGAGGGCAGTAGCGAAAAAAGAGGGAATGATAAACGTTAACCCGAGGCGGAATCTGCTAAGACGCTAGAGCTGTTGTGTAGATAAGCAGAACGATAAGTTCATTTCACTGTTGGTTCTTCTTCATGTCTCATAAATCGTGGGACCATAGTCTGCGTCTTAACGGTGGAGAGTCCGGCAAAACCTCAAGACGACTCACCTAGACCAGTGCATGAGAGACGGGATTGAAGAGCACGTCCTACACAGGCGAACCTCTCCTATCGGCTGCACTCGCTCGAGGACAGAACAACCCTTGCATACTGAAGAGTACATAGGAGAATATAGGTGAGCAGCAGGAAGAGAATAAAGCTAGAAACGACAAGGCAGGGGAAATGTGAGGCAACCTAGCTGCCACGAGGAGTGGAGAGCGCCTGATGTGTCTATTAGCTAGTCTAGTAGCTCACCTGCCCATTGACACGTTCTGCAATAAAATCTCCAACGGGTCAACGAGAACTTCTCTTTGCAAGTGTAGCACTCCGTAGCACTGCTCTCGGTTCCATAGCCAGTCAGCCCAGCCCCGATGGACGTCATCGTGTTAGTCAGACCGCCTGTGGGAGCCTGCGAGCGGAATCCAGACCTACAATAGAATCGAGAGAGGATGTGAGATAAGCGTGGACGTAATTCTGAGCGACTGTGTAGTGCACGTGGTAGGAAAGGTTCTCGAACAACAGTTAATAGGTGTTATCGCGAGGAGATGAGGCTTGGAGCTCACCCTCGGCAGCGGAGTTTTTACATATCGTCAGAAGCTAGTAAATCACAATGCCGAAAGAACGGGCTAGGTGCGTTCTGTCTTACCATCTCGCCTTGAAGGCTGCGAAAATGGAAGGGACACTGGAGACTAGCGTCTGAGATCCAACATACATCGTCCCAGATGAGATGACCACACACTTGGCAGCCGCCTGTAATCCATATGAAATATATGTCAGAGCCACCGAGGTTAGTCACATGCGACGATGGACAAACATGTGCCGAGTTAGGCGTCCAATCGCACAGCTCTAAAGTCGAGAAAGAGGTAATATCCTACCTCTTTTTCCCGAACTCTTGCACCACGAGGCAAGTCCGAGTGTACAAAGCTAAAGACCCATTGTGACATGAACTTCAGAAAGCCATAGCTCTGATCATCCTTCAAGTTGTGAGTGGATTCTATCAGCGCCACACCACTAAGCTGTCTCTGCATCAGCTCAAGGTTGTCTCTAATCAGCTCCACCACCACTGCCCCAGCCTCCATATAAGCCACAATGAAGACGTGTGTAGCTCGTGATTGTGCCACGATCTTCTGCCACAGTAGAAGTATCCGGGACCTGGCGTTGTTGGACTGCAAGAGGGAATGGAAGGTAAGCTTGAGAATACCTTGAAGCAGAGATATCAAAGGCTCACAAAAAAGCTTACGGGACCACCGCGATAAAGACAAATGCTCTTGACTACGACCGTGACGGTGTTTATAGGGAGAAGAGCGGAAAGAGTGAGCTGGTGGAGAGTGCAGTCCTTACCGCCGTCTCCTTCCCAAAGGGATCTGAAACGATAACAACTCCCATGCCACTGTCATGACAGGCATCAAGGAATGGTAACATGGAGCCTAACCCTCCATGCCGGACACCTCCGCCTGCACACAAGACTCATCAGGTTCTCGTCACAGGCGTCTTTGACTGTGCTAAGGCTTCAATACCTTCAGCGCCTCTTCGGAGACATAGAGAGCGGCTCCAGAGGCCGGCAGGGGTCCCCGGCTCACTTGATATCAAGAGGCAAAGTCTGTCAACCACACTAGTTTGGTTGTTGCTCCAATGTTTCACAACCAAGTCACCTTCCTGTGACATGAAGTTGCCAAGCCATTTTGGACACAGAGTCTAGGGTGAATAGCTAGATCGGAAGTATGGTTGGGGCGAGAGAAGAGAGAGAACGACGAACAAGCATGGGAGCCAAGCGCACTGAAGAGCAGAGCTGATTGAGAGAAATAGGAGATCTATAGATAGCCCACCTCCAGAGTGAACTCAGAAAGCTGATGCTCAGTCTTGATGATCTCTTGAACCTTTCTAGACGTGATGTCGACAACCTCGGCGGCATCTCGCTCAGGTAATGACCCAGGAGCTGTAAATAAAGGCATGTTCAGAACCAGAGGATATTGGAACTCTAGGCAGCGCAGAGAGCTACCGAACGAAGAAGAAAGAAGCCAGGAGAAGATCGTAAACCAGGTAAGACCGCTACAGGTACCGAAGGAGCATCGTACACCCGATGGCAGACTTGAAAGTGCTATAACCTATCAGATGACAACCACCCCAAAGGAGGACCTGAAGATGTGCTGGGAAATGAATTCTTCTTTCCCGCCGGAGAAGGTACGGCTGGCTTATTGTTAGTCTCCTTCTTTGATCCCCAGAAGGCTGTAAGCTGCAGCCTACTGGTGATCGCAGCCATCGCGAGGGCTGGGCCGAGCTGCCAACCCTAGGTTTCACGGGACTTCACGTCCATTCAGCACAAAAGAGGAGCGGCCCAATGCTTCATGCATAGAAGGTCAGAGGCTCGACCCAGGCGGTACGGAGAGAAGAGTAAAGCTATAGGGAAGCGAGGAAGTACTCAGGCCCGCACTAGTAGAGTCATCCTCGTGCAAAAAGAGATTGCTGTCAATAATACTAAGTCTCTCTCTTTCAATGCTCTTCACGTCCGCAGAGCTTTCAGAGCTGGCAGCACAACAAACCGCTGTTCTAAGAACTATGATAACAAGGCGATTCGGTAAGACTGTCGGCCAGATCCTCATGAGACAGAGCCGAAGAAATGGAGGAAGCCGCCGTGTTTTCTCTCTCTCGTCTCTCTTTCCTGCTTGTGCTTGAGACTTTCCTTCTTATCACTCTGTCTCTCCATCGCTCCTTTCCCGTCCTTGACTTCATCCATCCTCTCTCTGTCTTTCTCTCTGTGTCTCTCTGCGTCCCTCTGTGTCTCTCTCTCCCTCTCTCTCTCTCCCTCTTTCTCTCTCTCTCTCTCTCTCTTTCTCTCTCTCTCTCTCCCTCTTTCTCTCTTTCTCTCCCTCTCTCTCCCTCTCTCTCTCTTTCTTTTCACTCTGTCTGTCTGTCTTGCCCAAGGGAAACGTCGAATTTTTGATCTGTCATCGTGCTTTTCCCACCTCCATCGTCCCCTGAGGTTTGCCTAATAACTCCGATAAAGGGTCTGAGCATTTTTTCACATTCAACCCCTTTTCTAGCTGTTGATCAAAGGTCACTTTGCGGAGTCTGGACGGGCATTAGGGTAGACCTCTTTGGCCGTCATTTCCATTGCTGGCCGGGCGGGAATATTTCAGAAACAAACCAATGTTTCTAAAACCTTGGAAGTGATGAGGCTAGCGGTTAACGTCTCTGTCTGTACTTCAAGGTCGATGGACGGGACCGTTTCGGGAAAGATCATCACTCTTCCTCTTCTTTCTCAGTCTCAGTAATAGTTCTTCATCGGCCTGCGGAGTGCTTATCGGCGGCGTAGCTTGAACTTTCTGCGAGTCTTCTCCCAAGGATCATCCATCAAGTCACGCAGCTCCTCCTATAATAGTTACATCCGCTGGGGAAGGATCAGAGTGGTCATTCACGTATCTTGACGTTATGTGCAAGCCTGTCTTCTGCCAAGGATCACCAGCTCATTGCGTCCGCTCTGGACGAGGATGTAGAAGGACACGGGGGGATGGGGGCAAGAAGAAGAAAGGGGTTTAGAGAGAGTCATGGCTTCTGTGGACCCAACATTAACTAGGAAGACATGCCTTCGGCGTTCGTTGAGATTTCGTCATTAACGAAGAAGCGTTACAATGCACTAGTGCGCCCTAATCTTCCGAAGTCTGGTGTAATTTTGGAGCTCCGTTATTTTCTGTTTTAGTAGGAACGACAGGAAGCAGAGGTTATAGCATAGGATCGAGTGCCCTTCTTTCTTACATCAGGAGGTAGAGGGAGCATTGCCTGAGATGACAACGCCTAGCACTACTGCCACGCCTACCGAGTCCTCCACCTCCTCCTCAACAACGTCGCTGACAAGGTTTGTATGCCTTAGTGACACCCACTCAAAGCATGAACTTCTTATCAAGGAAGGAGGGCGCCTCAGGCCCTTTACGAAGCTAGTAGTACCAGATGGTGGCGTGCTGATACATGCTGGCGACTTTACAATGCATGGAACGTGCGATCAAGTTCGTGAGTTTGTCTCGTGGCTTACTAAGCTGCCGCATAGATGGAAGGTCATTATCGCTGGAAATCATGAGCGGGTTTTGGACAGTGATTGGAGCGAAAAGCATCGGTACTGTCCTCGCGAGACTTGTGAACAAGCACGGCGACTCCTAACAGGTGCAGCTGCAAAGCAGGCAGGCGTTATATATCTAGAGGAAGAGGCATTTGTCCTTCCCGAGAGCAATATAAAGGTGTATGGAAGTCCTATCAACCCTCTTACCACGATTGGGCCTTCAACGTCAGTTCAGAAGAAGAATTGCAAAGGCGGTGGAGCTTAAGTCCCAAGGACACCGATGTCCTTATTACGCATTGTCCGCCTCAAGGAATCTTGGATGAAGTGAAGCCTGGCGTCTCTGCTGGCTGTGCTCACCTTCGCGAAGTTGTTCTGAACCGCGTCAAGCGCTGCTACCATGTCTTCGGGCATATCCATCAGGCATATGGTACAGCAACTATGAATGGGATCTCCTTCATTAATGCCTCAACATGCACGGCGAGATATAAGCCAGAGAATCCTGCCATAGTATTTGACTTTTTGTCGCTGCACAAGCCGGAGATAGCTCAGGAAGAAAAGCAAGAATGAAGAATGGAGTAGGGATCAGCCCAACGTCCATCCGCGGCAGCTGGGATGGTGGAAGGGTCAGCAACCCGAGGATTTAGTTGCAATCTGCTTGCCGCGCGCTCCTTAATCTTCTCTTCGAAAAACTTCGGCCTCTATATATTTAAGAATCATAGTGGTGTTGACCTAATCTGGATCTGGAGGTGGTGCAGAAAGTGTCTCAGTCAGGCATCCCTGGCTGCTCTAAACTATGTGCCTTACGAAGATAACGACAGCATTAAAGGCCTTCTTCCTCTCCTCTATCAAGTCCCAGGAGATCTAAGCCCAATCTCCTCTTCCTGCTGATATCGTGATAATAAGTGGGACCTCACGCTCGATTATGGAGCTTTAGGTCTTTCTTCGGACCACACTCCGCCTCAAAGGTCAGGAAGTGTGGCGTTGGCCTTAGAAATCTCGCTACTTTTGTCCTGCAACGCTTCCACTTATACTTTCCTCTGCTTTCCTCATATAATAGAGAAACGTTTCACTGGTGCGGACTCATCATACCGTGACCTGAGTCCCAAAGATAGTCAGTGCATGACATGCCGGCCTTGCTGGTGCTCAGTTCTCTTCATTGCGGTTCGAGGCGTCTTTCTATCGGCTTTAACGGGCGATAGACAATTTGCTGCCATCGATGTGCTGCGATGCCTCACGATCATCATCACGATCGCTTTCTTTCCTCTCCATCAGTTCTCGTCACCGTAGGTCAGATTGATGAAGGTATGGGAGTAAGGAGAACCGAAGGATATATGCAGAAAGTACCAAGCTGCTCGTGGAAAGACGAAAGACCAGGAGTGCCGCGGCTGTCCAATGGCCAGACGCCGAGAGCGATGAGTGAGTGATGATGAGTGATGATGCGATTCTACCTCGTTGGTTGCTTTTCCTGTTTGCCAAAGGGAGGTGACGATGAGGATCTGACCGTTAACCCCTCGTCTGGACGCCTTGAACAAAATGATGTCTTGGCGTGTTGGTGTGATGGCAGTGAGTTGGTAGGAAGTGCCTTTGTAAAGCGGTAGGCTGACTGACAATGCGGAGGAGTGTGGTCAATAGTTCACACCAGCTCTCAGTTATGAAGTCTTTTGAGTCACTGCTCACATGGTTCTTGTTGCTGATCATAGCTTCTTTGTCTAGTAGATAAGGGGAGCACAATTATTAGCAAAAGCCCGCAACAGCACTACTGCTACCGGCAGCAGTCTGCTTTCATGCGGCACATGGCACTGGCTGCGACTCACCTTCGAGTGTCTGACGTTCCTCAATCATACTAATCATGGTGGGAGGGCTTATATCCCGGCAGTCTTCATCCCAATTTGGCCGTCTTTTGACTCTTAGCGTATGCCGGAATAGTCCTCGATGGGTGACAACTCGGCTATATCATAAGTTACCAGGCCGCGGTGATACCGCAGCGATTGATAAATCAGCAGATGCCCAGGCATGGCACATCGATACCATTATGGGTAAACCCATACTTCGCCGTGCTCAGAGCTCCAAGAGTCCAAAGAGTTCACCGAGTCCCTTGGTCATCCTTCTTGGCTGGCATGGAGCAAACGTTGAGAAACATCTGACCAAGTACTCGGAACTGTATGAGAGGAAAGGCTTCATGACTCTATCCACAGTTGCTCCTTCTCATATACTCTTCTCTCCGCGGTTTGAAGATCACAAGAAGTTTGGCCAAGCACTTCTGAAGTACCTTCAAAGCCACCAGAGGGATATAGAGGTGAGAGCTTCATCAGACTGCATTTTATGCACTCTGTTCACTGACATCGTATCTCTAAGGCTGTGCTTGCCGCCCCTATCTTTACGGTCTTCCTGGGCCAACTACTCATCCTCCTTATCTGTTACTGTTCCTAGTAGGCGGATAAGCGAAGGATTATCTTCCATGTATTCTCAAATGGCGGAGTCTTTCCCTTGTTAGGGCTCTATCGATACGTTCAAAGTCAAGAACATGCTCTAGCCCAGAGCAACGACCAAGAGTTCTACAAGAGGATTATCCAGCAGGTTGCAGGGGTCGTCTACGACAGCTCGCCTTGCTATGTCACTCCAGATCTCGCCGCAGCTGTCGCAATGGAGGCACTCGGATCAGAGAGTCCATTTATCCACAAGCTTATGGCGCAGCTCTTTAGGGCAGGTCTGAGCCTCTTTCCTGACTATGCTGAAGATTACTGGAGATATTGCAGAGGTCTAGAGCTAGGCCCGGAGCTCTATCTGTACAGCCCTAGTGACCGCATTTGTAATGTTAGCAAGCTGCAGTCCCTATTAGAGGATAAGAAGCGGTTACGGGCTCCAAGACAGGACATATCTGAGGTTGTCATCAGTGATGCTTCTCATGTCCAGCTGTAAGTGGAGAACATAATTGGACAGGGAGGTTTTCCAGGCACACTTCTAACCATTGCATCTTAGGCTTCGCAAGAGTTCTCGAGCATATGAAGCCGCAACATCGGATTTTTTGTCTAGGCTGCAACTCTAGAATAGACAGCTCTCTGGCTCTTGCTCTGCCCTGACAGTTGGGAAGTGTGGCAGGTCGTTACTTTCTTAACTTATCAGTCTGGCTTGTAGGAACCCATAGAGAGGCCTGAGTACATTTCTCTGCTTGCATTGACCAAACCTTACTTCGTACTTGCCACCGCCGCCGGTCATCATGACCTCTTTCTTCTCTCCCCAAGAGATCCTTTTGCCTGTTGCCTCAGTAGCCACTGCTGCCCCATTAAAGAAAAGATGCTGTTCGGGCAAACCAGCTGTGCTGCGGCTTGGAGGGTAACAAGGCGGAAGTGGCGTTCATGAGGGCGTCATCGCCCCAGAGAAAAGACAAGAAAATTCGTACAAGTACGAGCTACCGCACAGTAAGTCCGTAGATGATCTCGGTCACGTCCCCTTTTATGAATAAAAAGCCCAAAATAAAGTTGAGGGCTTCAGCGCTGGTCATGCGAATTTAGTATAATTACGCTTTTGAAGGTCATATTGCTAGGGACTGCAATGAATATTATGAATATAGGGTTCACCGCCTCCGGGATCCAATTTTTTCTTTTTTAATGTTCGCCCGTTCGCCCACTAGTTGGAAATCATAGGAGTGAAGCACAGAGAGCAGAGAGCAGCAGGATGACAGGACATCCAGAAGCTCTTCATACACCTCTAACCCCATCATCGCAACGGTGCCATTTCTTAATATCGAGGACGGTCAGCAGTCCGTGCCTGCCCAATTACCCGTCCTCTTTCGCTTTGAATGCCATGGGTAACAGAGGAGACGACCTCTTCGACGGGCTGCTGCATTTAGAAGGCTCTTTCATAGAGAAAGGCAGGGCTGAAGGTGTCCAGAAAGGCAAGGAACTCGGACATCTGGAGGGCGCTCAACTGGGGTTAGATTATTGGCATCCGGGCATATACTCGCTCATCTAGTAAAGCTTACATCTCACTTCTATTAGAGTGGTCCGAGGGTTTGAAGTTGGGAGCGAGTTGAGCTTTTACAGGGCTGTCTGTGATGTACTTCTGGCTGTCCATAGTGCCCAGCCTGAGATGGTACCGCCTAGGTAGGTGCATATGCTCCTCTACCTCTCGGCATTTGGGCAAACTTCGAGGCTCTAACGTTTTGGACGGAGATAGGGCAATGAAAACGATCGATTCCCTGCAGACTCGAGTAGCAGCGTTTCCCTCTGAGGTACTGCAGTCATCTTTCTTTGGAGTAGACTGCTGGATTAATCTTTCTCTTTACATCACTTGCCTCCCTTACTAATACGCAGAATACTGTGGATGCAGACCTTCTTCAGGATCTGCAGCGCATCCGTGCCAGCTTCCGCGTTATCACCTCTCTACTGCGTTTGGCCCTTGTCTTCAACCCTCGCGAACTGCAAATCGCCAAGGAAAACTCCTTCTGATGAGGGACACGTGCCATCTATTGTATCGTACGTCCTATTTATTCGAGTGTCCAGGACCAGGGAGCGACCTCATCCAAAGCTGTGGACAGTAACTATAAGACTTCTCCGAACGCTGTGACAAGGGATGCTTATAAAGAAGTTGCTTAGCTTTCTTTAGTTTCTATCAGGCGGCCCTGACTGTCTAGAACCCGCAGTTTGTACTCTAGAATTACGGTCTCATCTTGGAACCTAAAGATTCCATCGACATTTTTCCCAGCAATGACATACGGCAGCCAATGCTGATCGTCGGCCCACATACGGTCGTAGGGAATGTCCTCGAAGCGATACCACTGAGGCTTCATCTCATCAGTTTCCGTGGGCACACCTTTATACTGGGCGGAACTAAACACATGGACAGCCTAATGGGAGCAAAACTCTCTTAGCAAAAGGCAGCTACTAAGGAACAAAAGCCAGGACCAAAGTACTGTCCGCGCCCAAGAGTGAATCTATACTGGCACTCTCCAAGAGAAGGTGGCTGGGGTTAGAAGGATATGATGTACCATTCGGATTGGGATTGTCTCGAATGTGAAAAGCAACTGCCCTCTAGCCTGTAGATTGACTGCGATAAGACCACATTCCTCCTCTACCTCGCGGTAAGCACAGGCCAGCGGGCTTTCTCCATGCTCCACCTTCCCACCAAACCCTATCAAGTGTCATTAACAGACTGAGTATAGGTTTTGCACCTCGCGGCCGTACGGTGATGTATCAGGACTTACCGTTCCATTTTCCTATACCAAATCCTCGCTTCTTCATACCTAGTAGTAACGAGTCACTAGTCGGTAGTGACGAGCCAGCAGGAGAGGCATGGTCGCCCTCCTCCTGGGCCTCTTTCTTTCTATCGAAGATGAATACCAGGGTATAGTGCTTCTCCACTAGAGCTGGAGAGTCCCGTTCCTGCTGGGAACGAGAAACGTTTACTAGCCCCGAAGTCGTCGTGGAAGCTGGTTTCTCATGAGTCATTTTCTGCCCAACAAAGTGGACGTTTCCTGAGAATGTCCCCGTCAAGATCTCCAGAAGGCCCCAGCCCGCGAGCTGGTCCTTCTCTGAACCTCAGGAGACGGTAAAGGGCGGGGTTGCATAGAGAGCCACCTATGAGTTTTGTCGTCGGAAGCCTTAACGGGCCTTGCACCTTCTACTGACTACAAGCAGGCATAACAAGTTATCCTCCCGGTCTAGCAGAGGTGCGAGCTGTGGTTGACGTTCAGCGTTTGCTCGTCGAGGTAACAACCAAGATCCCGCAGTCAAGTCGCTTCGATCTTCTACAGTTGTAATAATAACGCTAAGCCTTGCCGATTGTCGAAGTGCCAGATGTCATCATTTGCCTACAACGTAGGAAATTACTCCGTCCAGCTCTCTTAGTCCCCAACACAATCATGTCATCAGTAACCAATAGATAAATATAGGGGAAATAATCTCAAGGCATAAAATGAGAGTTTCACTTGTACATTAAAGGCCTTAGTACTTGTTAGGGGAACCTTGGACTGCCATCCTTGAAGGTGCCGATGTGCGGAAACGGTGATGTCCTCCTTCAATGATCTTTTTGTTGTTTGTCCCTACATAAAGTCAGAAGAAGAGAAAAGCCCAATCCCTCGGGTTGCCTTGGTTGGGAAGATGTCTGCGCCTGTTTCTAGACAGCCAGCACACATCTCCAGGATGAGCTCTTCAACTTCAGGCCCAGTGAGTACTGCGCTGGTGCAAACGAGCTCCAGCATGTCGCTTTGTTCAGCAACTCCCTGCTGCCCTGCTCCCGGCGGAAGATGCATAGCATCCCTTCTGGCGGCGTTATCTACTCAATTTGACAATGAACCATCTATAGCAGTCTCCACAGACGACAGTGGCTGCGCTTCAACTCCGTTAAGGTTAATGGTCGGAAGCAAACCTTTTAATGACGTGTCATTTGTCGGTCCCCCCAAAATAGTGTTTGCTTGTGCTCGCAGCCTCATCGATGACGTCGGCTCCGGCAAAGTAAGAGGCTCTTCACAAGTGGTTTCACCACTAGAGTTATTAGTGGCTAGCTTCAAACCCTTGCGAACGAGGAGGAGGAAGTCAACTACGAGTTTTTTGGAAGTATTAAAATTCTTCAGCTTCTCGAAATGATGGAGCTCGACAGACCTGGATATCTTCAGTTTGATATGGTCAAGCGGTATGCTGAGGAGCTCCATCAAAGGAAAGCGTGGAGAATTCTATAACCGGTACATTTGTCCTGCTGGCGCGCTCTTCCACGGTCGCCAAACGAAACCACTGCTGTACCGCTGCCGCCCCAGGAGGTATTGTGAAGAGGTACGCCGCAATGATCATGACCTCTGCTTAGAAGGTGTGACACTGATGACCTGGTTGGACAATGATGCCAAACCTCTCTATCTGTCTCTTATATATCTATCTTTCATCATAGCAACGCCATCAATCTCAACCAGGAACAGGTCCCATTCGCTTTCCACCACCGTTGCGATTGTGAGACGCAGAGCAGGATATGGGACGTTTGGTGATGAAGAGACTGCTTCCAATAATAAGGGGGCCTTGGATATTCTCGAAAGCGAGAAGGAGATGTTTGGAGGAACAGGCTCTCGCTGATGAGTAAAGCGACAGAAGTGAAAAGCAGAGGAGGATGTCGAAGCAGTTGACGGAGTTTGTCAGCGAGCGAACGGGCAGAGAGTTTGACTTGTTGACCTCCTTGATATCTTCGCTTATTATAATAAGAGGCAGACCGCGAGGTCCATAGTATCTTAGTAACTTACATTTGGGGGCAGGGAGAGCGGTAGAGCTTAATCTGGGGTTGTGCACGACAATCAAGTCGTATGACGCCAGTAGAAGGAGGAGTTAGTGGTCTGTCAAGCACTAATACAAGCGTGAACGAACGCGAAGGGGGAAAAGGGAATTTCTCCGCTGCTAACGAGGGCATTGCCGCTATTATATAGGAGCACGTCAAAGGGCTGGAGGACTTGATTGATAACGAAAGGGCGATGGAAGCTCTTACACCCCTTCCTTCCACTCCTAATCCTTGCTAGCAGTAATACCTAAGAATGTACGCCAAAGATTACCCTAGGTCACTATACCCATCATGGTACTATTCTTATGTGGCGGGACCCATCGCGCCAAAAGATCTGCCAGAATGGTCTGCCTGTGAGATTAGACACATGCAGGTATTTGAAGCGCTATCGTTCTTCAAGAAAGGGAATCCCTCTCACCCCCTCCTCCTGGTATTGCCCGCGAGACCAGCTCACCTCATCTTGGGTTTTCTAATTCCACTACCCGCAAGCGGCTCCGTAGAAAGATGCAGTCTTCAGGATGCCTGAAAGCCAAGTAGGTGGCTCTCAGCTGCATACATAAGATGGTTAGGCCTCGATTCAAGCAGGCGTCTACGAGGGAAACCGTCCATTTGGATTTGACAAGCACGTTGTCCTCATTGTGTAGACCTTGAAGTGGATCCCACCGATAGCGTCCCATTCGTGGTGGAAGCCCAAGATAGAACAGAGCCAAACCCAGGGTCCAGAGCAGTAGTGAGTTGACAAGCACTACGACCTTTTGCTTTCGACGTGCTGCCTTAGGCAAGGCGTCGTACCAAAGAGCTTGCGCGATGAGAAACAGAACAATGTGGAGACCCGAGACCCAGCCATCAAGCGTAAACCCAAAGACACCGGCCACTGAGATAGAGAAGAGTATGCCTTCCAATAAGAACAACCTCGCTTCAAACCCGCGAACAGATCTCAGAAATAAGAAGGCATTCGCTAAAGAAGCATTATGTAGAAATGTTAGACAGAAAAGAGGAAGGTTGACTATTCCCGTTATCGTCGCTGTCCTTTTGTCTTCAAGCATTAGTGTTGCGGCACATAGGGCAGAGGTGACAGAGCTTGTCACCCACAAGAGTGGCCAAATGAACTTTCTCCAACTCCACCACCACTCAAAAAAGCATCTTCCAAACAGCCACTCCATCACAGTGACGTTGCTGACTTCTTCATCCAGCTCTAGGTAGGGTTGTGTTGCGATTATGGACCGAAGCTTTCTCCGATGCTTGTTAGTCTTTTGGGGCGACTTTGGCCCAGCGCTAGTTTGGCTAGTAGACGAGACTACCATGACCTTTCGCGTTTGGTTTGAGGACAACGACTCGTCACTGGTACCCTTGATGGTGCCAGTCTTCGTCCCTGTTCTCTCCATCACCAGGCAATTCTGTATTTCTGTCATGGCTTCAGCCAAGCACTTCTTGTCCACATCGTCGAGAGTGGGACGAGCTCGAAGGTAGGCGACAAGTGGTTGACATAACTGGGTAGCCGTGGAGTCAAGAGCGATATCCCTCATCGTATCACCTATCGTGGTCCTTGAAGCAGCCAACAATAAGGCCCTGGTCCTCCTGTCTTCATCGGCAGAAGCATGAAGACTGCTCTTCTTCATTCTTCACAGAGTTGAAGAACTGAGAGTTTTCAAGATCCAAGATCCGGACGTTCTCTACTTCTTGAAGGACATTATTGAAGATTGAAGCAGCCACAGTTCTCCCAAACTTCATAATCGTCCTCTACATACAGAATAAGCCCAGCGGCAATTCTGTTCATTCCGGATGAATATTGTTACACCACCATGGATTACAAATACGGAGCAGAGAACAGACCGTGACAGTTTCGGTACAGCAGCTGGTTCCAGAAATCTTTGCTGACATTATTTTCTGATTTTCTGAAGATTTGAAGGTGGTCAACTTCCTCTTCAGACAGTTCCTTCTCTCCGGTAGAACAGCAAGGTAAATGTGCGGGCCTGCTCCTTTCGAAAGAGCTACCACTCGCATAGCGGCTTTCGAGAGGGTAGGTTCTTTGATGAGAGGCAACCTATGGATCTTAGGCGCAGAAGTGCCATACAGTAAGTTGTAGGGGTGACGCGGCTTCGTTCTAGGAGTTCTTTTTCCACCCGTGGAGGCGGCCCTGCTGCTGCGTTTCTGTCATGGCCTTGCGTACCGGGCAAAGGGCGCGGTTGCGCTGTTATTGGGCCCTAGAAGCACCATCGATGATGGTAGCATAATATGGCAGATCTCTAAGCGTCCACCGTTTCTCTTCTGCAGTCGAGCCCTGGTCTAGTTCTCTGGTACCAATGATAGCTCTGTCGTGTTCATCATTTTTTCCCTCACGTTGTCTACCCTCTTATGGTAGTACGTCAGTGAATCCTCTCCTTGTACGTAGTCGCAGCATGTCGCTCCAGGGTGGACCATCTTTCGGCTCTCCCTTTAGGGCAGAGGATTCAATCCTCTAGCGCTGTAGAGGTCGAGTTCTATAATAGGGGAACAACAGATGGCCTACTTGGTTCTACGCTGCAGGACATTCTGGGCGGCTGTCATAACAGATTTGTATGCGCACCGTTTATCGCTCTCCCCATGGCAGCTGTCTCCTTGTCCAATACGATTCGACACTCTGACGCCCCCTTCCATAGAGAGAAACACTTGCTTCTTTTCCTCAGGACTTTGTTCTCCTTTTGTGTCAGACAGAGAACTCCGTCCAGAGACTAGTCACTCCTCCCTTCCAAGTGATCTGCGAAGAAGGTAAGAACCCTGACAACAGAGCATACCCGGACGAGCTGAGGGTATCCTGAGCAGTAGGGAAGATGCAGCAGGCAGGAGAGTAGCGCAAGAATAGCCGATACATTCTCCTCAACATTCATAAAGTTCCGCAGACCCGTGCAGCGGGAAAATAGATTATTCTTCAACCTTCTTTGCGCTCCACCATAACCCATAAGCGGTGTCCCCTTATTACCTAGCCAGATCGTTCTTCGGTTGAGGCAAAGAGAAGCGACCTCCAATCGTCAACCCGCAAGCTAGGCTACTCCCCATTATGAAGTCTCTGGTAGATAGAAGGATTGAGCTGTTGAAAGCTTTGAAGCGGCTGGGGGTGGAGGATAGTGCTTTCGCGCTTAATATTGAGTGCAAATCCGCAGAAGAGCTCGAGGAGATTGCAGCTGCAATGAGGGGCGGCATTGAACAGTCTCTCTCACTGAGTAAGCTCTGCAACGCTGTATCGGTTGCTAATGGAGACGAAGAAAAGCAACCATCAGAAGAGCTTGGGCAGGCCCTCCGCCTAAGCATGGAGTCGGTGATAGAGCTCAACATTAACAGGCGTGCACTGGCCGCCGAACTACAGCCTTACAAGCGCTTGGCTTGTCTTATGCAGCAGCTGGAAGCCCGGGTCATGGCATGTCAAGACCCCACCCTCATCCGTAACGCTCTATGTAAGCTAACAAGCGGGTTAAAGAAGATGAGAGGTGAACAGGTAAAGCGTAGTTATGATCACTACCTTGGGGTTCCCCCACAGAATCTCTGTGGCAAGACACACGGCGGCTTCTGCGCTGTGAGGGATTGTGTTGCTTGCCACAATGGAATTGGGGGCAATCCAGAGGTTGTTGGCTTGCGATGGTCCAGTTATGGGGTGAAGACCTTTTATTATCGTGATGTCGATCTGCCACAGAAGCCTTATCTAGGTACCGAAGATTACCTAGATGGCCCTATTGAGATGTTGACAAAGGTTGAAGCCATGGTGAACGCCATATCGGCTTCCTTGCCGTCCGTGGGTCCTCCTACTACTTCTGCGGGCATCACCCCTTCAGCAACTCCTATCATCCCTATTCCAGAGGCTAGTCCCGACTTTCAACCACTTTCAGGCCATTCTGTACCGGCCTATGCCGCAGAAAAAAGCCAGGCAACGGAAGGAAGTGCCATTGTATTGGCTCCATTGAAATCATGGGATGCCTTCAAATTGGCTGGGGAGGAGGTAGGAAGAAGTGGTGAGGTCAACTCAGGCAAGGGAGCTGATGAAGAAGAGCCCCATTTTCAGCAGGTGTCACCATCTGAAGGTCGCTTGCCTCTTTCTCGAACGATTTGTCCAGAATGGGAAAGGCACGGAAGTCACTAAATGTTTGCGGAGTCTTATCTCTGAAGAGACAGGCAAAGTCCATGAGGAGGCTTTGGACAATCTCAAATCGAGTATGAAGAATGAGCAAGAATTCAGGTTAGTCCTAGAGGACCTCAATGCACTCCACTTCTGAGATCCTTTCCACCATACCAAAACAGTAATGAAATGGCTAAAGAAAGAATTGGGTCTGTTCACGCTCCTCAGGACAGGACACCGGACCAAGGGAATAGCTACTTCAAAGTGATAAAAGTCCTGCCTGGGCTGAAGAATTGAATTAGAGCTTAGGCCTCGTCGCCTAATTATGCTTTGTTTTTCAGTATCATCGAACGCGGCACGCGATGGGGTGGACAATGAAAGCGCATGAATGGATGTAGGTCTCATTCGGTCATTGAGATTAGAAGATTTATTATTGAGCTATGGACATTGATTTCTTTCTTACTGCGTAGCCTTGCGAAGGCTGGTAGGAGGAGAATAGTAGTAAAATAGTAGAAGCGGGATTGTGAAAGGTTCTAATTTCTGAGGTTTCTAGGGCGCAGAGTGCAGCCTAGTACACCTGTTTGAACCCTACCACAGACAGACCCGGCTGGACAGTTACCCCACGTCTCACCAACGCAGATTGGGTAAGGAGCGCATCCGTTCTGGCCATACTCAACAGAGACAGGGGCCTGTCCTGGTGGGCACTGACCAGGCTGAGCAGGAGGGGCACCAGGTTTGCAGCCAAGGACGCCCGTCCGTACAATGCCACAGTAAGAGCCAGTAGGACAGTTACCCTGGACGCCAGCGCAGATAGGCTGTGCTGCACATCCAGTTTCCCTACCCTCCACAGAGACTGGGATTTGTCCTGCAGGGCATGTAGGCTGATTGTTATACCCAACATAAGACATAAGAGTGTCGGTGTAGGAGTTGTAAGGCTGCCATCCGTTGAGACGGCATCCGAGGACTCCGGTCTTGACGCGAGTGCAGTAAGATCCTGGAGGACAGTTGCCCCATGTCTCAGCCACACACACTTGAGGCCAAGCACAACCAGTCTGTCCACCTTCCACACTGACGGGGATTTGGCCCTGTGGGCACCAGGTGGCAGCTGCAGGTGAAGCCGCGAAAGCAGCAACAGCAAGGAGTGCAATTGTCTTCTGCATCTTGAATTGTTTGGTAGACAGTTGTCTTGAGAAAGATCTTCGCGGCTGATGGGGGTTGATTGGGTTGTGGATGTTGTCTGGAAGCTGGAAAACTGTGAATGAGAGGCTTGGAGTAGGTCAGATGTTCACGTCAAGTCTGGAGCAACAAGAGGTATACTTACAGAGAGGCGACCGTTCTTGAAAGGACAGTGGTGCAGAGCTGTTGCTGAGAAGAGAAGACGCCTGGCTCGTTTATTTGGCTCCTAGCTAAAGCTGCAAGAGCTAGACAAAAGAGGGCGCTTGACCACAATCTGTGGAGAGACGCGGTTTATGGTCCCAAAGAACTGGTAGAGACGCGGTTACGGAAAGATCTCTAACTTTTTGACTGGAGCACTTGATGATGCCTGAAAGACCATACTTGATTGGTCCTTAGACTGACCATTTTAAAAACCTCTTGACCAATCAATATCTTTCTTTGAGCGCCTAAGAACTAATGGAAGACTTTAATTGGCTGATATTCTTAGGTATGACTAAAGAACATCATTAACTCCATATGATTGGTCAATAGAGAAAGATATCTCTTCCCTTTCTACCAATCAGAGCCCACCGCAACCTTGACTTCTCTTGACCGCGGACGTTAGCCGCTCTCCCGCCTCACCTTTCCACAATAAATTGCTTGTCCTACTCTAAAAACTCTGAAGAACCTCGCTCATCTTCCTGAAGATTGTGACTTGCAGACTTGGAGACTGAAGCCGCAATGATCTCTTCATTCCTGGCTTGGGTTCTATACGCTCGTTAAGTAATGCACTGCAGTTCCAGGTTCTGTCAATTCAAAGTTAGGACTCATATTTCAAAATTCTTATGTGGGCATAAGACTATCACTTTTGCAAAACAGGAGGAAAAGTAAGATAGCATCTCGGAACAGTTAAAAGTTCTTACGCAACTCCCAACGGGAATAGCGGGGAGCAGTACGGTCTGTCCCGCATTATGAAGCTCTGTATTCTCTTTGTGTCGGTAATTGCCTTTTTTCTGAAGCATAGCGTTGTCGCAGCAGAAGCAGCCTCTAGCGACCCTTGCGCCATTTATGACCCCTCGAAGGTGTTCAACTCGTGGCAGTACGTGCCCCTCAATCGTCTTCGGCAGTGTGTTGAGAGTATCCCAGACAATAATCCTGGCGCTACTGTGAGGGGCTTGAAGTCTCTGAAGACCTACCTCTCTCAGTTGTACGCCTTTGGTGACTTAGTCCAGGATTCCTCCAACACTGACGACAATGAGATCCCTTTCCCTCAGTGGAAACCCTACAAGCTCTCTGTTAACTTTAATGAGGAGCTTGACAGACTCATTACAAAGGCTTCGACGAGCAATACCTCTGCATACAGCGTTCAAGCCAAAGTTACTCAGCTGTATAACTCTCTACAAGACGCTCACACGCGGTACCTACCTTCGCTTCCATTCTACGTCCAGCGACCGGTCTTTTTTTCCATTCAATGGGAAGAGAATGGATGCAAGGAGCACTATAGGCTGCACTCCCTCATCGATATGGCCCCTTCGTGTACTCAGTGTAAGCAGCAGATGACGGCTTACAGGGAGGCCTTTCAAGGACCCAAAGAGCTCTACGAGCCTGAGGTGTTAGCGCAGAAAGAGTTGGTAAAGGTCAACGGAATGCCTGTCAGGCAGTATGTTAACGAGATGGCTCAACGTGTGGGACTGTACAAAGATGAAGGGGTGCGTCTCAATCACCTTCTCAGGGATGCCGCTCTGGGAGAGCACCTCGAACCCATAGCCATTTATCTTCCTGAGGAAGACTTTGAGGTCTATGAGTTCGCGGACGGAACCTCTCTGAAGATAGAGGTAGCCGGAGTCTATCGGATAGACCAAGGTGATGTAAAGGTGGACTCGATGGCGGCACTTGAAGAGATTCTAGGAGGAATAAGTCCAATGGCAAAACAATTCTGGGAAATCTTTGAGCTAGAAGATGCGGATGGACAACCGGGAAGCACCGGTAGGCGGCTCTTAGGCCATCTACAGATTATGAGAAGGCATGCGGAAGAGGAGAAAGAGCGATCTAAAGCGTATCAGAGGAGGCACCTCAGTGAACTAGAGGAAGGGGGAGTGGAGACCGTGGCCTATGTTGAGTCTACCATCGATGGAAGATTTGCCAATCTCTTGAAGGCAGGAGAAACTCCTGTTTTCTACCTTAGCACCTTTATGTGGGATGATAGCTCTAAGAACAACTGCCAAAGCTCTGGTGAGATGATGAACTGCGTGCTAGAGCTTCTCTACAAGGCGATAGAAATGGCCAAAGCAACGTCTTCCAAGCGCTTGATTGTTGACATGGCAGGAAACACGGGTGGAAATATTATCTACGGGAATGCGCTAGTGTATGCGCTCAACAAAAACTTGAACACTATGGAAAGGCTGCAGGATCCCGTGGATATCAGACTTTCAGAGTTTTGGCAGTCCTGGTTGAAGCTGTATGGCTCCCTCTCCGAGCAGGATGCTACGGTTCCTCTTTCAGAGACTGTCCTCAGGGAATTTCAGGATGATTGGGAGTCCCTGCTTGATCTTTGTGACCTCGTCTGGCAGGGTCACCATGACTCTATGTCTACTCTGATTAGCCGCTTGCGGGAGCTCTTACCACCTGCAGCGGTAGTTAAAATGTCTCTGGAAGAGCTGCAAGCTGCCTTCCTTGAAGTGAGGAAGGACCTGTGGGCCTACTATACTAACGAAGGCGAGGAGTCTGGGTGGGGACCCTTCTCAACTGGCTTGACCAGGTACACTGCGGACGGCAAGCGCATAGAGAACATTGCCAAGTATGTGCTAGACAATGCAGAGGAGCACATGAGAGGGGGAGTCAAGGGGATGTACACCCCCAAGATGTTGATGGGAGGGCTAGAAGAGCTCTTCTCTTCTGAGGGAGCTAAAGGGGAGGGTCCCAACTGGCTTTCTCTTCTCAAAGAAGCTCCTTCGACAAGTGACATTGAGGTCATTGTTCTCTCAGATGGACTCTGTGGCAGCACATGCAGTCTCTTCATGACCAAGCTCCTCGCCACGGACTCTGCCCAGATTGTCACCTACGGCGGCTCATCTTCGTCTCCGCTTGACTCGTCTTCCTTCTCCGGGGGAATGATCTTTAGCCAAGACATTTTCCTTAGGGAGGTGCTGACTGCATATGCAGCTGGCTACCTCGTCTCAGGTGGGAAGACGATGGAGAAGGAGCTGACCCGTGCCATTATGCCAATGTTCCATAAGTCTACCACCTCTTTCACCTTTCTGGAGGTCTATATAGGGAAGAGCCCACATTCTTTGCCCTATGAGTGGTACCAGAAGCCCGGACACTTCCATCTTCCTCTCTGGCGCCCTTTGGCTGGTCCGTACACGATCTATGAGATTGTAGGTACCGGCAAATACCAGAGCTTAGCCCAGCGGCGGTACAAGGCCTGTGGGGGAGAGACGACCATGTGGGCGGGGATCAAGGGCCAAGAGAGCAAGAATGTAGAAGATAGAACAGCAGCTAGAGTGGAGAATGGCAAGCTCAGAAAGAGTAACCTCTATCAGCACTATACGAATAGCAGGACATCAGAGGACTCCTCTCCTTCGTCCTCAAGTAGCACACCCGGGCTGAAGGGCACTGACAAGGTTTGGGCAGTGCTTCTTGGCCTTACGGTTGGCATGGCGATCGTCGGTTTTGCCTTTGCAAGCTACGCATTTCTTCGCAAAAGACAGGGATAAGAGGTGCCACAAAGGAGAAGCTGCGGCTAACTGCGCGTAAGATAGAGTCTTTGTGAAGTTGAATGCCATGCAAGCCGTTAGCTCTGTGATACCTTAATCCCTTGCCCTCCGTCCACAGTGGATAGTCAATCCAATAATTTATTAGTTATTTATCTGCCCCAGCACCTGCTATCCTTAGCTCGAGGTATCATGAGAACTAGAATGAATAAAGAAGACTCCTTTGCATATGTTAGGAGGGAGAGGCACATAGAGGTGAGATTTTAGGTACGACGACTGTGACGCCTGAAAGTCTCTATTCGCGTGCTCTAGAGCATGCTAAATCCCTTAGAAGCTACCATAGCGTCTGCGACGAGTGAGACCTTGAATAGCTGTGATGAAGCGGTAGCGTCGCCTTCTTACTCTTTCCGACATCTTACTTCTAACCACGACTAAATCACGTCAGTGGTAGCATGATTAGAGATAAGGTGAGAAGAGGAAGAGAAAGGAGAGAACGGTAGCCTTCAATCCTCTGCCCTCGTGATCGTTGCCCCTCATGATGTCCCTTCTCAACGACTACCAGTGCTGTTAGAACCTTGAGCGTGCCGCTTGAGAAGCAGTTGCTTGGCTTTATAAAAGGCAGAAATGTCCTCATCGACAGAGTCTGAGGCAGATGGGCCGGGGATCTCTTTTCTTTCTCGTGCTCCACTGCTTGATTCCCCATCCATAGAAGTTCTGGAGGATCGTCGAGGACTTAAAACCTTTTCGCCCTGGCCTGCAGATGCGGTTGATGAGGAGGAGTAGGAGCCTCGAGGCGTGAAGGAGGGCCTGAAGTTCGAACGCAGCGTTAGTTGCAAGACAGAGAGGGAGAGAGAAAAAAAGAAAGACCGAAAGAGAGAGTGTGTGTAGGGCGTGTGTGTGTGTGAGAGAGAGAGAGAGAGAAAGAGA
>FLMG01001246.1:549-17837 GCA_900088475.1 Hyphochytrium catenoides | reverse complement strand
AGAGAGAGAGAGAGAGAGAGAGAAGGCAGCGGGAGATTCAAAGGAACCCCCTAGGTTGACTTATTCAGTGCCACCACAGCCTTGTTATTGCAGAGTAGAAGGAACTCTCCTCACCTCAACTGGCTAGAGGTCGCCGAAACGGTACTGGAGGAGGGAGAAGAGGGGAAGCCAGAGGCAAGAGAGCCCCTAGGAGAGAGAACGGACCCAGAAGAATAGAGATTGGAAGACGCTCTAGAACTGCTGCTGCTCACTGTCGGCGCAGTGCTGGCCATGCTTCCAGTGGGACTAGCAGGGACGGAGTTGTTCCATGCCTCCTTTGGCGCAGGCGGCTGAGCAGAGAAGGAAAACTTCGTTAGAAATGAAGAAGAAGATAGCATTATGAACCGAACACAAGATAGAGTTGTCGAAGATGCGCGTGAAGGTCTTCACAGAATGCGCTGGCCTACCACGATCCGTTGAGGGATCCCAGAGACAGACAGATACAGTGGAGAGAAGGCATAGGCAGACACTCTGGCAGCGGGCATAGAATTGGAAGAGCTGAGTCGATCCACACCTTCTCCTCTGCCCCTAGCTGTTTGGATAGCGTCTGCCACCAGCTGTCGAAGTCCTGTTGCAGCTTTTGCCTGCTCTTTTCTAAAATTTTCTGTATGTTTTCTATCTCGGACTTCAGCTCTCGCAGCTGCTGGAAGCTATCTTTGTACACCTGGGTCGGCGGAGTCAGAGTCATAGAATTTAGATGATGCGCCATCACGGACAGAGAGAGAGAGAACAGGAAGAATGGGAAGATGTTGTCAAGGCAGAACTACATAATCGGGTCCTCGGACTGATGAGGAAAAAGAGAGTGATAAAGAGCATTGGTCTACCTTCTTCTCCTTCTCCATCTCTGCCATCTGCGCAGCCTCCTCAGGCGAGGGAATATCTTCGCCGCCTCCAACTGCTGCCTGCAAGTTAAGAAGGAGAGTTGAGCGAAGGACAACGTTTGAGGGGAGCTGCTACGGATGAAACTATGAGAGGGGCACTACATATAGCGGACGAGGTGCTGATAGGGAGATGACAAGACTAGGAGTGGCTAAAAGGTAGCGACTTTACCTGGACTGCTCTTTTTTCTCTAAGCTCTTCTATGATCTTCTTCTTCTCGTTGATGGCTGCTCTGGCGCTGTTGACTCTCTCTCCCATTGCTTTCGCTTCATTGTACTTCTCCTTGAGGATCCGCTTGTTATCGTTAATTATCTATACGAGATAAGAATGCAAAAGAGAAGATGCTGAGCCATCTGCACCCAAATTACTGCTGTCTTCGGCAGAGAAGATAGAGGTCATTAGATAGTAGAGCTTCGGCAAATAGAGACGGAGCATCGAGAGGAGCTTCCTACATTGTTCTTAGGATAATGCTGCTTGAAGAGCTCGAAGGCCTTCGTGGGATCCTTGAGAACTTCAGGAGGAATGGAGGGAGGGAGAAAGGCTTCGGAGTCTCCTCCGCCCACGCCTCCTTTGTGACTTGACTTCATAGCTTGACCAGAAGGAGAGAGAGGGACTATTTGGATGTCGTTGGGCACTGTGCCTCCTCCCTAAGGAAAGAGTGTCAGCTGTGAATAAAAATAGAGGTATCGACAAGCGTGGCTATCCTTTCATGCCCCCTTTTCCGTCCCTCTCTTTCTGTCTCTTCTTCAGTCTCTCCTTCCGCCAGGACGAGAGTTCTTTCGTTCTTTCCGCTTATAGAACTGCCATTTTCTTCTTTTTCTTCTTACTTTGCGGATCATGTTCACTAAAATTGCTATTTCGTTGTCCCTCTGTGCCAAGGCCTCGCGCAACCTTTGCAGTTCTTCCAGAGTCTGTCTCGAAAGGAAAGTAAGTCAGCTTAGTAAAAGAAAGAGACTTAGTTGCAAGACAGTCGACGTTCTAACAAACCCATGGGACGAAAAATAGACAGAAAGAGAGAGTTGAAGAGATTGCAAATAGGAAGAAGCAAAAGCGAGCCTGAATGGGAAGACGATGGCCATCGAGAGTGTTAGGACCACGCCGCCTCACCGCTGCAGAGTCTTGAGTCACAGCTTGTCCTGTGCCATTCTGTCCGCGGCCGCCACCACCTCCTCCCCCTGAACTTCGAGCCTCCAATGTAAGCCTCTGTTATGTATGACGAAAGAGCGACAGATAGGCTTAATCAACCTTCCTTCGTCTTTCTTCTTCTCTCATTACCTATCTGAACCATTCTTTTGGCGCTACCGTTTTGTTCTGTATCTCTGATTGAAAATCTGCTCTGATTTATCTCTTTACATTGCCCCACAAAGTTTGCCCTTGTCTCTCATCTCATTTCCTTCCAGCTCCACCCCCCGTCATTGGCCTCCTCTTCGCTCTCAAAGCTGAGATTTGTTTTTCCGCATCATACACAGGCTTGATCATCTTACCTTCAGAACCTTAAAGCACTCCCTGATCTTGGCAAAGGTTAAGTCTCCCACTGGTGGAAGAGCGTTGGGATCATAGTCGTCCAGGTAAGCTTTTAACTGATAACAGGGGATGTTAATTTCGAGAGAATGATAGAGAAATCCTAACTGTTCCACCGTACTCTTGCTCGCGCTCATTTGTCTCTCTCCTGTCCTCACTCTTTCTTTCTCTTCTCCCATGTGTGTCCAGAGTCCCGCCGCTCTTAAATGCAACACTGTTTCTTTCCTCTAATCATCTTTGCCTGCCCACCTGGCTTTCTAGTTTCTCCTTCTGGTCATTGTCCAGCTCTGCTCCTTCAGGCTGCAAGAGAATGAGAGCATAGAGTTAGCCGGAACAGCGTAGCCATGGGAAGATTTCGTACCCTCAGTCCTCCCAATGCATGAAAGGGCAGCTAGAATAGAAGCTTGAGAGGTAAGGACAGTCTAGGAATTGAACTGGATACGCAGTGAAGCAATACTCTCCCGTTTCTCCTCTTCTTCTATCTCTGTCCACTCTCCTCTTCTTGTTGACCATGTCGTTCTATATCTCTTACCGTCTGTCCCTTAAGAAAGCTGAGCTCCTCTCTGAGGGCGGCGATCTCTCCTTTAAGCCTTCGAATGACTTGCAGCGGATCCACCTCCTCATTCAGCTCGGCACTGTTCTTCACCATGCTCACGCGCTGAGCAAACCGACAGGTCGAAATAGATTCCTGGTTTTGCGTAATAGCGAAGACAGAGGTAGGATGAGGGGAATAGGATGGCATTCCAAAAGAGTACTACATACTATAGTCAATAGGAACATTGCGGCACGAAGTTGCCGGGGATGAGTGAGGAGAAGCAGACTCTAGACAGATGACTGACCTCTGTCTGCTCCTTCTCAGCACTAATAGTTGCTACCATCGCTGTCCTGCAGTTCCCTCCCAAACTATGACAGTAGTTTAGGGGTGAAAGATGACGGACAAAACGATATAAGCGACAGGATTCTCTGCGAAAGGATCAAGAAACAAGAAAGTTCTCCAACAAAAACCTAGGTGTAAGAAGAAAGAGGACTGACGACCTAAGATATCAAATGTTACTGATAGGGCTAGACCACGGATATCTCAAACTAACTTGATCTGCCAATGCAGTAGACCAACGAGACTATGATTCAAATGGTGAAGAGACTGACCTATCCCTGAGCACTGCAGTCATCATTGAGTTTCTGTAAGGGATGTGCGTTCTTCCTTTGGTGTTCTTCTCATGCAGCGCAACGATAACCATCTCCAGGTAGTGAAGCGAGGTGTTAATGAACTTTGACTCCGACAGCAGCTGGCCCTTTGCCCCAGTCTTGTGTACTCGCTCAGAACTATGAGGAGAGGCAGAAGTATGGGTTAGAGAGTACGACCTTTAGCCTCCGTAGGGGTAGATGAAGCCGTAGACATGTATGTCATCGGCCCTGGTGTAGAAACACGCCTTAGCATTCAGAAGCTAGTTTATAGTACAAGATGGAGGCTGTACGGATTAAACCAACATCATTGACACAGATCAGGCGAAAGATATGCCTCTCATTAGCCAAATGATTGTAACTTAGATGGATAGCTTTGAGATGAGGTTGTAATTTAAAATAGAGTCAATCTCCAGAGAAGGGAACGAGGATAGGCTTTCTGTCACTGAACCGTACCCTGCCAGATCCACAAGGTGGAGCTTGGAGCGAGTAATGACATCCGAGCCTGCCCGTCTCCCCTGACAAAATACGACACATACACGTAGGCGCAAGGTTAGAGTTTACCGGCCAGCCATGGAATACATCTGGAACAAAAGTAGGAAAGCTAGCGTCCAGGCGGGCATCGAACAGAGAAGACAGTGTGGGCTCTTCGGTCATTACCTGGATGGAGATGGTGAAGATGCAATGCGATCGACTTGATGCTAAGTTCATTGGAGTCTCGCCGATTGCCCTGTTGGTATCACCCTAGTACAAACAGCCGCAGTGGCGGCGATTAGACCAAATACCGGACGGAACAAGGAAGTGAGCACGAGAAGGAAGAGAAGACTAGCAAGCTCTCGAGTGGAAAGTCTGGCTGGTAGAAGGGCCTAGGCCTACTTCGTCTAACGGTAGGAACCGACTATTAGGGAATTACACATCAAGCGGTAGATTGAGGTGAGACAAGCTATATGTCTTACGAGGAAGAGGAGGTTAAGAGCTTCTTCCTCCGAACTGGCCAGATGCATTGAAAGATTCCTCATATGCATGTTTCCGTCCTCATCTTCCAACATTGACACCTTGCTGTACGGGAGGAAGTAGCATCAACCAGCAGGGGGATAACTTAGACTATAATGGGGATGAGCTAGCTTATCCTAAGAAAGGTGGACTATCAAAGGAGACATCTCCAAGGCGAGAAGATGTTAGGAAACATATTCCAGAAAGGAAAACAACGTGTGGGGGAGACGGGATGATGACGCACGGGAGGTCTTCCAGCTTCCTGGTCTCATTGTTCTGATTAAGAAGATCGTAGGCATTCTCCATATAAATCTCCATATACGAGATGTGGACTGTGTACTGAGCATCAGTCCGCTACAAGGCAGCAGCCAAAGGATAAGAGTGGGTCAAATTAGTGTGGAGAACGTGGCCCCTTAGTGAAAGACAAGCGTAGCAGGAGAAGAAGGAAGGATGCAAGAACTTCGCACCCCTGCGAAGTGAGTGATATAGATGCCAACCGCTGGCACTAAGACCCTTATGAGAGAGGCCATCGTTATGGGATACATATGAGTAAGCAAGACAGAGAAGCTATATACAGATAGTAGAATGGAGTACTCAATTGGAAGCAGGTAGCAACCTTCTTCTGCTCGTTGAAGATAAATGATAGCGTCCGAGGAATGATCCCTCTGTCTGTGTACCGCTCTGCCCCTCCAGTGATGGTGAAGGTCTTTCCAGAACCTGTCTGGCCGTAGGCAAAGATCGTTGCGTTGTACCCATCGAGCGCACTAGTAAGGGCCAGGAGTTTCCGTCCGGTCCAAGAGATAGGCATGGGACAATCAGGTTAGGAAGAGAAGAGTAGGCCATCAGCACAGTAAGTACGCCTAGGCAGGACTAAGTTGGACATGGAGTGGCAGAGCCAGACAGGCCAGACAAAGTCACAGAACATGCCAAACAAAGATCTTTTAGTAAAATGGCAGCGCAGAACTAAACCTGGTCGTTCACTGCTCATCTTGCGACTTACCTTCGGATAACAGGCTCAGCCACCATTTTGAAGACGTTCTCTTGAGAACAGTCCATACCGATGACCCCGTCGAAGCGGAACTTGTAGCTAAGGAAGGACGAAGGCAGAGAAACCTCGAGTTAGAGAGGAGAATAAGAAGAGGGACTGAATGCAAAGTGTAACATGCAGAGAGATCTGAGTTAAAGAATGAAGTTGTCAAACACACAGTGTAGCATGGACGAGGGAGGAAACCTTGGGATATATCGACAAGGAATGAGAGAGAGAGAGAAAGCGAGAGAGTAAGGGATAAGAGTAGCCAATCGATGTCGCAAGGGAGAATACAGCCGCAAGAGTTGGACGTGAAGGGCTTGACTACGGCGAAGGATGAAGGAAAGGAGCCTGCCAGTGAGGTCACTGCGATCGTATGAGGAAGGAAAGACTTACTTCGTTCTTGAGTTGTTGATAAATCCTTCTGTGACATCTTTAGGAATGTCGAAGGTGACCAGGTTCTGCTCCACGTTAAAGTAGCCTGAGACCTACCAGGACCAGCGGCGGGCTAAGACTCTGGCTCATAGATAAGCTAGCAGAAAACAGCGGCAGCTAGAGACGCCGCTAGACGCATCTGAAGGGATAAGGAGAGTAGCAGAGGAGAAGGACAAGAAATAGCCACGTGGATGCATCAGACAAATATAGCTACCTTCTTCGTCGGCTTGCATCGAAGAAAGACCTTGATGTTAGAGTCATCTCCTCCCCCTCCGGGAGTAGCAGAACCGATGGCTTCATCTTCAGCCATTTTATTGGAAGAGAACCTGCGCCGTTGCGTCTGCTTCTGCTTTTGGCCAAAGCTAAAGGCCTCTTCTTTCTCTCAATAGAGTGCTTGGGTTATAGCCTGATCATGGCTTTCTATTGACTCTCGTATGGGTTGCTGCTTCCGGCCCTGGGAGTGCTAGTCACCTTTCTCTGCTGCTAGCCTCTCTTACTGACGTATAGCTCTGCTCCACCTTCCTCCTCGTCAGAGTCTTCGGTCTGTACCTTTCTCCTCGGGGCAGTCACGCGGCCGCTGCAATCATCGGCGATGATCTGTGTCCTGCACTGCGAAGATGAAGGAAGAGCGGTGGCTTCAGTCTGTCATGACCTTTCACACTCTTCCTTCGTAGCGTTGACAAGGAAAAAAAAAAGCCAACATGGCCGTTTGCGGTCACTGTGCTATGTCATATTTTGTGATAATCAGAGCTGCAAAGGTTGAGGTGTGGTAGATCAGTACAGCTGATCCTCCAGTGATTATCAGATTACTGGTTTGTGTGGAACCACTCAACAAGAAGTTCCCTTTACAAAGAGATCTCAAGGTTTGGAAGGATCCTTGGGTGAAGCCTGCCCCCTTCCCCATCGCTGCGCGTGGTAGAGTATAATCTATGGCGAATGGTCCTGAACCCCCCTTCCGCCCATCAATTGTAGAGATTGAGCGGCTCCGGTCTCGTTATTTATTGGGCAACCTCTCCAATCCATCCGAAGCTCCGCCGACGAGATTTATATGCTGAGAGAGCTTTGTCAGCTTCAGGAAGACGCAGCGTTGAATCCCGACACGAAGTATTGAAGCCTACGGTCACCTTTTCATAAGAGATACGCACAATGGCAGCCCCGCAGGCGGCATCCAACTCCAGAAAGGGCGAAAGCCTTAGAGATCAACACAAACAAAAAGACATCAGGGCCTCAAATATTATAGCGGCGAAAGGTAAGCCCAAGTTTCCCATAGATCTGCTGGGTAGGTATGCGCTAACGACATCTTATGTTACAATACGTGGTATGGGTCTGTAGCTATTGCTGATGCTGTTCGAACGAGTTTGGGTCCTCGTGGGATGGATAAGATGATCCAGAACTCCAATGGCGAGGTCCTAATCTCAAATGACGGAGCAACAATACTCACAAAGATGGAAGTGCAGCATCCTTGCGCTAAGATGCTCGTTGAGCTCTCAAAGTCGCAGGATATTGAGGCTGGGGATGGAACTACCAGCGTCGTGGTAGTCGCTGGTGCCCTACTTAGTGCCTGTTCCAGCCTTTTAGAGAAGGGCATTCACCCGACTATTATATCTGAGTCCTTTGGCAAGGCGGTTGTTAAAGCCATCGAAATCCTCCGATCCATCGCTAGACCTGTGAATCTGGCGAACAGGGATGAGCTCATTAGCTGCGTGGCGACCGCTCTCTCCTCGAAGCAACTCTCCTCCAACGCTGATGTGCTCGCTCCCCTAGCTGTAGATGCAGTGCTTAAAATTATCAACGCAGAGACAGACTACAACGTAGACCTCTCGAACATCAAGGTAGTGAAGCAGTTAGGGGCCACGGTAGACGAGACAGAGCTGGTGGAAGGGCTAGTCTTCGATAAGGGTGCGTCTCACGCCGCTGGCGGCCCAACCAGGATCGAAAACGCAAAGATTGGGCTCATCCAGTTCTGTCTTTCTGCCCCTAAAACGGATATGGAGGTAAGTAGAAAAATAGTTTGAACAAAGCTGATAAAGTACGCTTCAGACTGAGGAGCAGTAGTGCAGTGATAGCTCAGTCTTTGAATTGAAGCTCACTTAGGATACGTAGCGCTAACTGCTGGCCTTTCTCTCCTTCCTTCTCTATGCCAATCTTCAGAACAATGTAACCATCTCTGACTACGCAGCGATGGATCGTATCCTTCGAGAGGAGCGAAAGTTCATTCTTAATCTCTGCAAGAAGATCAAGAAAGCCGGTTGTAATGTTCTTCTTATCCAGAAAAGCATTCTGAGAGATGCCGTGAATGATCTCTCACTGCACTTCCTGGCCAAAATGGACATTCTAGTTATTAAGGACCTCGAGAGGAATGAGATCGAGTTTATTAGTAAGGTGAGCAGAAGTCTTCTAACCCTAGAGAGCTAGAGGGCTGAGAGTGTTAGAGCACTGTTAAGATACTGCACTGAATTGTCTCAGCACAGAGCAAGCCTTGTTTAAGACGACCACTATGCCAAGCAAAGTAGAGCTAATCTTGTACCCATTTGGCTCGCTAACTAACTCACAGAGCTTGGGCTGTCGTCCTGTCGCACATGTGGACTCATTCACTCCAGATAAGTTGGGCTCAGCCAAGCTGGTGGAGGAGGTATCCTACGGCTCAAACAAGGTTGTTAAGGTCACAGGTAAGTCGTTAGAAAGGATGCAGACGGCAAGCAGAAAAGCAAGCTTACTTAGTTACCCGTCGCCGCACTACAGGCGTTGCTAACCCTGGAAAGACAATGAGCATTTTGACCCGAGGCACCAATAAAATGGTGGTCGATGAGGCAGAAAGATCGATTCATGATGCATTGTGTGTTGTCAGGTGAGTAATAGGCGTTTTCCACGTGATATGTCGAACGTAGGGTTGGATGACCGTGGAGGGCTAGAGTAGGCAGGTGTCTGTCGACTCTTGTGCGGTTCCTTTGCACCGCTTTTCTTCTTGTATGTTGCCAACCTGGATCATGTCACGGGTTGCTTCTCTCACTACCTCGCTTGTAGGTCTTTAGTAAAGGAGAGATTTCTCATCGCCGGAGGAGGGGCTCCAGAGATTGAAGTTGCCCAGCAGTTGACGGCGTGGTCTCGGACGCTCAGTGGCATGGAGGGATACTGTGCAAGAGCTTATGCGGAGGTAATAACACTTTCATGTGAAAGAGCTGGCCGTGCGAAGCTAAAGGTGGAGACACATTCATGTGAAACGAGCTTGCCACGTGGAGCTAAAGGTGGAAGCCCTTAAGCTCCGAGAACATCCTTGGGGAGACAACGATGCGGGCGAGGAGTTACAAGGGGCCACCGAGCCATGTAATAGAGATTGCTGAGTTGGAAGGATCCACCGAGAAGTGGCAAGCTCAGGGGTGTCATATCATGGGACCTTGGCTCTGGCAGTAGTGTTCTATACAAGAGGTCTTAACGCACCATCTCTTGCTCTTGTTGTAGGCTCTGGAGATTATCCCGTACACATTGGCCGAGAATGCGGGCATGAACCCCATCCAAATAGTGACTGGTATGACATAGGAAATGGGTCATGTGGAGCTTTGGGAGGTAGTGGACCAAGGGAGAAGTTGATTGGTCTATTGATAGCGGCCCAGGGCGGGAGTGGAGGACGACGTTATTAGATATGTATGACAGGCCGGCGAGAGATAGATGAAAAAAGGAAGTAGCGTCGAGGAACTGCTGCCTCATATGTGCCGAGAATGTTTGGTTTGGACAGAGGGAGAGAGTCCGTTTCACTGACGTTGCTTGCTATTGCAGAGTTACGCAAGAGCCATGCTGCTGGCCAGAAAGAGGCAGGGATCAACGTGAAAATTGGGCAAATTAGCAACATGTTTGAGCTGAACGTTCTCCAACCCTTGCTGGTCAACAAGAGCGAAATGGAACTGGTGAGTTCGTCTTGGTCAACTCAAATTTGGCGGTATACTAAGATATCGCGATGCACTGCCTGCTCTCGCCTTGTAGGCAACGGAAGCCGTTAGGATGATTCTTAAGATTGACGATATTGTTGCTGTCAGATAGATGATACCCTTCTGGTTGTGAACCGGTTTGAAGAAGGCCATTAGATCCAGCGGCATGTAGAGCTTCTAAATCCCTCTTATCCTTTAACGGCTCTGATGCTGCTATCGTTTACATCTTGCTTTGCTCCTGTGCGTACTTCCATCTTTACTCTGGTGAGAACGCCGACATGCCTGATACTCCCTCTACCTTCGTCATACAACGGCCTCAACTGCCCTTGGGAGTGCCCACAAAAGTCTGCATGAAGTGCACAGTGCATTTCACAGCAACCGACCGATGGCGCGGTGGACGTCCTCACCATGGTTGAAAGCGAGAGATTTTAGAACTTGAGAGTTTATTCGCTTGTGTTCGATTGCGAGTCAGTAGGCTCTCCCGGCTTCGGGATTGGCTTTATCTCATAGCTGTCTTCTACGTTCAGCTTTGACATTATCCTCTGTAGAGGAAGACAAGAAAAGATTTAGCCCTTGTGGCTGAACCTAGGGCAATTAACAGGGGTGGAAGGCTTACTTTATGTTCCTCTTCTATATTAAACTCTTTTATGCCCTTGTTGCTTCGTCGCTTGTCCTGTAGGTCATACTTGCCCTGGACAAACTTCAATGCCAGCCTGTCAGTTCTCGGCGCATAAGATGTGGTCCTGTAACTCTTACCTGGCTGAGGCCATAGGAGGCAAGGACGACATAAACCACTAGCGGCAGACCGCTATTCAGAAAGCTCTTTTTTGTCATTTTCCTAGTACATCTGCACAGATAACATGTTCTGCAGCCCCCACGATCTGGACTCTGAAACTCAATGAACCTTGAGGGCAAAGTCAGTCTTGTCGTTTGGCGCAGACTATAGTCAATTAGCGGCAGTGTGACCAAGATCAGTCAAGCGCTTCGTGCTGTCAAGTTCCTGCTGGTCGTGCCATTGGCCTTGTTTGCTCTCAACAGCAGGTACTAAACGAAGAGCTCTTCAGAATCTCTGTTGCTATCTCTCTCCTCTCTCTCTCATTCAAGGTGGTGTGCTGGTACAGATAGACCACTCACCCGCTGACGCATATAGTTATCAATGTTTGATCTAAAGGATGGGTAGGGAGGAGTGTGTCCCAATCAGCTGAGGCAGCATTTTATGATTCTGAGTTTTGACACAGCCGTCAACGCCTCCCGGCCTTAGCTCAGTTGGTAGAGCGATTGACTGTAGTAGTCACAGACATCAATTGGTCGCTGGTTCGATTCCGGCAGGCCGGAAACCTTTTTTGCCAAAACGTTTTACAGCAGTGTCAGTTTCGGGTACAATGAGAAGTGAGAAGGGCCCTCCGAAATGGTGCCCACCACAGAGTGCATCTTCTTCTAGAAAAAATCATAGGAGAGCGAAAGTCCCAACAGATTGAGAGTCCCGCTGCACTCTGCTCGCTAACTTTTTTTTGTTCCTCCCGTAGCTCATGATGGAGTTATGCCTCAGACAACAAAGCTCATCAAGAAGGGATCTTGACACTGGGACAGCCTCGGCGCCTGTGCCCAGTCCTCTGTCAAAGGGAGAGCCTTCTCAGAAACACAGCCAAACCATAATAGCCAGCCACTACCGTAGTACCTGAACGATAATAATGGCTGTTGTTGGTCGTCTTCTGTGCAGGAGGACCACCGTGAGCGTGACGCACACTTCAGATCATCTGCCATACACCGAGACTTCAAAAAGCGAAACCTGAGGAGAAAAGTGAAAGCTGCTGGATGTTCCGCTAGCAGCCTTGTTGCTGAACGTCATTGGTTCCACATACCATCAACAGGGAAGTGCTGCTGCTAAGAACAAGAAGCATTCCTGTTTGTAGCATATAGATACCTAGTAAATGGTGGTCCACACCTAAAAGACGGACGGAAGAAGATTGAAGGTAAGAATGCTCCGCATAACCTCAAGTGTGCCCGGAGAGCGCTTCTGCTTCATCCATCTTTCCTTGCTTCGTTAGACAGTTGGCAAGGTCGTTCCGGCAGCCAATAGATGATGGGTGGTCGTCACCCTGAGTCCGACGATAGCCCTCTAAGGCTCCCTGGTAAAGCGCTTCCGCCTCAGCATATCTTTCCTGGGCCATGAGGAAGCTGGCGAGGTTGGTACGGCTACACTGTGTTGAAGGATGGTCGTCTCCAAAGGTTGCGGTCTTGCCTTCTAGACTTCGCAGATACAGGGATTCAGCTTCTCTGTAGTTCCCTTGCGCTGCCAAGCAACTTGCGAGGTTATTGTACGCCTGGAAAGCTGATGGATGTTGGTCTCCCAAAGCCTGGGTGATGGCAGTCAAGGCGTGTCTGCTCATGGCTTCAGCTTCGTCAAGCTTGTTCTGACTTCTGAGACAGTTGCCAAGGTTATTGTAACTGGTCCAGATTAGAGGGTGGTTATCTCCAAGGGCCTTGACGTTAGCTTCTGCCAGCAATTGCCTCAGGAGTGCCTCAGCCTCTGGATACTTTCCCTGTGCACCCAGAGTAGTTGCAAGGTCCGCCACACTGTCTAATGTTGACATATGGCTCTCTCCGAGAATCTTCTTGTTGGCCTTTAGCACTTGGCTGTGCAATTCTTCCGCCTCAGTGTACTTTCTCTGATCCATAAGGCAATTTGCAAGATTAGTGTAAGTGTTTAACGTCGTGAGATGGTCTTCTCCCAAAATCACAGCCTGGCCCTGTAAGGCCCGCCTGTAAAGGGCTTCAGCGTCAGTGTACCGCCCTTGCTGACTCAAATAGATTCCAAGGTTGTTATAGCTGTCCAAGGTCGACGGATGGTACAAGCCAAGTGTTCTCTTCTTGCTATCTAACACGCGCCTTCCCATCGTTTCTGCTTCAGCATATCTTCCTTGGACCGAAAGGCAGTTTGCGAGGTTCGTATAGCTGTCTAATGTCGATGGATGATCATTCCCGAGTGCACTGCGTCTTCCTTCTAGACACATCTTGTGGGTCATCGCAGCTTCTTCGTACTTTCCTTGTTCAAATAAAGATATCCCAAGGTTGTTATAGCTGCTCAATGTCAATGGATCGTTAGGTCCAAGAGTTCTGCGCCTGCTCTCCAGAACTCGCCGATGGGTCTGTTCTGCCTCGGCATGTTTGCCTTGACTCTGCAGAGAAACTCCTAGGCTGTTAAAGCTGGCGAGGGTTAACGGGTGGTCTGCTCCCATTGTCCTCCTTCTGCCTTCCAATGCTGTCTGGTGCAGTGTTTCTGCCTCAGCATTCCTATGCTGATTCGACAGACAACATCCTAGGCTATCATAGCTGGCTAACGTCTCCGGATGGTCCTCCCCCAAAGCGCTCCGTCTTCCCATTAGCGCCTGCATGTAGAGTGCTTCAGCTTCTCCATATTTTTGTTGGTTTTCAAGACAGTTGGCGAGATTAGTGCAGCAGATCCATGTTGATGCATGACCGTCCCCAAGTGCCGCGACAGTGCCCTCAAGGGAGCACCGATGCATCGCTTCTGCCTCACGATAGTTTCCTCTCTTGGCCAGTAAGTTGCCAAGGTGCTGATAGAGAGCTAAGGTTGCTGGATCGTCTCGCCCGAGCGTGGTGATGCTTTCCTGGAGCGCCAATCGGATTGATTGCTCTTCTTCTTCATTGCGCCTGAGGGTCCTCGCCGCTGTGCCTTCGGGAGCTCCGTCCCTCTCTATGACGTAGCTGTATGTTGTCATACTTCTTGTGGGCAGCAGCTGTGAGCGTTAGGAATTGACAACAGGGAAAAGACCGAGAGCGTGATAGTGGATCTCTCGTACAGAGTGAAAGAGAGCTTTTTTGTAAAAGAGGACGGGCGAAACTTGTGGCTTTGAGTGGAGGAAGTTGATCTTTCTTTTGTTGGTGCGGTCAGGGCCTAGCCATCAGACGGTGCTAATCTTGCGGAGGGGGATCCTTGCTATCATCATCACGGCAGGAGCCTCATCATACCCTTGCCTTTCTTTTGCGTTCTGCTTCCTGAGAACGGTGCTGCTAGCGCTAGCAATAGCAACGTGAGGACAGAAGAAAGGAACCTTCTCCAGGCCGTCGATCCAGACCAACACGCCGCAGACAATGCCATCAACATTCTTCTTCAGAGTGCTTCTTATCTTTCTGGCGAGTGAGCGGCTCTAGACCAATAACAAGGGCCCCGGACATCGCCGTCAGCAAGCAGAAATCTTCAAGAAGGCTCATTTACTACTGTCACTCCTGGAGCTCGATCATTCCCAATATTAACAAGGGTAAGACGCTGTTGTTACCTGTACCCGTAGTTTGTCCAAAGAACACAACCAACAGAGCTGCAAAACTCCCAGAGTACTTCTTTTCTTCAGGAAATTTCTTCTTTGGACCTACAAGTTCAAGTGTAAGTAGCCTGTACTTACAGTACTGTATATATACTTGTAGGTGATCACCTAAAGCGATGAATTGATGGTCATGGAGGAGCATCGGCAGCAGTCCCACACAGCAAACTTCACTTCAACATGGTTATTGTCTCTGATTGAGCTTGCATTGCCTTGCTGCACTGCTTCCGTGACTGTAAGGATGTTCCTAGTAGGAGGTATGGCAGTTCTGGTCTCTGATAAGGCAGTTGGGCGAGTCCTTGTTTCCATGGTCATGTATGCTCATTGCCAGTTGAGGCCCTTCAGTATCTGTTCCCATTTCCTAAAGAGCTTGCTACTACGCAGAAGGACTAGTAGTGTTCCGTCAAGAAAGTTCTATCAGGTTTATCAAGATAGCAGAAGTAGAGTCAACGTATCTGCAAAAGTCGGCGGACTCCCTGCTGAAAGCACAATACATCCTGTCAACGCAGGACGCAGTCCAGTAGTATCCTTCTTGTCCATCTTCCACTTTTTTCTATTGTAACAAGAGAACTAGGGTATCAGTCCTCCTTCTTAAGCGGTCACAGTATGGCGTCTTCTGCACCAGATACTTCTGAAGAAATCAACCCCAGCCAGTCAACGGCGACGCCAAGCAGCTCAACGGATTCGCAAAAAAGTGTGGTCGCTAGGAAGATGCATGAGTACGCACTAAGTAGTACCTCTGATGAGGGCGGCAAAGACAGCAGAGCTGCAAGGAAGAGAGAGGGTAAGAAAGCCCGCTTGGAGAGAAAGCAGCATCGAAAGGTGGCAGAGAATCAAGAAAATGAGGAGATTAAGCGCGAGCAAGAGAAGCTCTCCATGCGAACCGCGGTTGACGTGATCAATAGAATCATTTGGGATAACTCATTACCAGCCCATCTCTTCTCTGTGGGATACCTAGATCGCTTCCTAGGCATAATCGAGAAGCCATTCATTCTGTTCAATTGGAATGACATTGCGCTTCTGGGTCCTCTGGAGCTAGCAGTGCCAAAGCATCGAATTCAGTACTTCAAGTATCGAGACGCAATAGTCTGGGACAAGACAAGACGGATAGATCACGTGTTTGGCAGCTTGGGTGGGCAGAAGATTGAAGACATAAAGGAAGAGCTGGATCGAGCGAGCTTAGAAGATGCGCCGCTCACGCAGTAAAGGCCACCATAGTGCTACACACTGAGCCTGCACTACATTCTGGCTGTAATGGAGCATCGTCTGCACATATCGGTAGCCAACGCGGACTAGTTCTAATTCTCTGGCACAGCTATGTTGGGTCCAATGCGCAGGTTCCGCAGACACATGCTGGAGCAAAAGAGACGAGAAGTATAACAATGCATTGGCCATAATTAGCAAGCTGGGGCAAAGTCTACGGGGCAACTAGCCCTACGTGACGAAATGCCGTACCTCTCTAGGGCGCAGAGAGCGGTTCTGAGCTTAGCAGGTATTATGGCAACCCGAGTGTGTAGAATATTGTCAGAAAGGGAAATTGGCAACAAACTTAAGGGTACAAGGGAAAGGGTATGAGGGAGAAGAAGAAGCTGATGTACATAGGGCTATAGCACACGGCCAAGAGGTAACAACTAGGGTTTCGCCTGAGTGATGATCACTGCTTTGCCTCGGCAGACTAAAGAATGGGACAAGTCTGCGGCGTCAAATGCTTCAGCTATCTCGGGAAAATACTTGCAAACGACATCGTAGCTTGTCTTCTCTGACTGTGGAAGAGCCAGCGTACCGTTAGATCACATCCATAATTCATTAGCCCACTCTTCTTCATCCGAAGGACTACCTTTCTCTTTTTTCCTTGCTTCCTTCCATCTACTTAGTCTACCTTTTTCTCTTCTGGACGAACTTTTTATTGCTGATCTTGGCTACGTGTGTTGCCCTAGCATAGAACACCAGCTCATCGAGGACAGAAGATTACGCATGTCCCTTCTCCCGCCAGACTTACATAAACTTCATCAGCTTCAAATGAAAAGCCATGATTGGAAGACAAGATGCAGAGGCTTCCCCCAGTCCGAGTTACAGTGATCTTCTTCTCTTCCACGTTCTGTAAATAGGCTTGAGTTAATGAAGAACCCTGGCATAAAGGGAGCGAAAGCCCACATGGTCTATTGAAGGCAGCTGAGAAAGGGGAATCGCTACTCACGGTGTAGTCAATGAGAGTGACCTCATAGTCACAATAGCCTCCGTGAGGACTGAACAGGCTGAGTACAGGCAATGAGAGGAGGTGGAGGTGTAGCAAGGAGTTGGCCAACAGCTTACCATGCGTCAGTCTCCCTCGCTAAGATGAAGCAAGCATGTTAGATTACCGAATAACGCCAATACAAAGCAGGGGCACTTACCAACGCCCATCATACCAAATGAGTTCTTCCCCTTTTGATCCGTTTCAATAAATTGCCCTGAAAGAGTGACCATCGTGGGTAAGAAGTCAGAAGGCGTTGGCTGCACCAAGGAGTCCTTGTTGATAAATATAGGATTACCTTGAAACCAGTCTTCGCCATGAGGGAAGCAAATGATGGCCTCTCCCACAATTGTCCTTTCACCTGTACCTTGATTCCCATCCATATTCGCCTTCAAGACTCACATTCGGTACAAAGTATGAGCTGACTGAGATGTCGTGGAGTTCAAAGAGCTTCTGAAATCCAATAATCTCCATCAGAAAGCTCTCCATTCCAAAGATGGTGTCTGCTCGCTTTCTTGGCCAAACCGATTTGCCGCCTCAAGCCACTCGAAACCGTAATTTACGAGTTCCTTGGGGAACTTGACGCTATCATAAGTTCCTTCAAATGGGACACGAGGAAAGTTCTTCATTCGTGTATTGTCTTTATACCTCAGGTCTGGGGCAATCCTGAAGTGAGCTTGCTCCTAAGGGTCGTCGTTTGAGTTGCCTCTTTT
>FLMG01001239.1:8989-39307 GCA_900088475.1 Hyphochytrium catenoides | reverse complement strand
TTGCTCCTGCCTTCACATCTGATTCTCCGGCACTGGTCAGGGTCTGGATAAGAACCCGGAGGACGTTTTGGAACTCTCCTGCCATCTATAAAGTAGGAGCAGCGTGAGAACTGTGTAGCACTGAACGCCAAGAGTTTTTCTCGTAAGATAACCTTGTCCTTCGCAGAGGATCCTTTGCTCGGTCACTGCGCCTGCCAGCGGGTGCTGGTCCCTTTTATCTTTATATGGTTTACCGACGTGAACGCTGGTATTAGGAGACAAGCAGCTCGTTCTCATCAAGTGAATCACACTGGAACGTCTGTTACCAGGAAAAGAATAGTAGACAGTTGGCGATTTATACTCTAGATTGAGCTTTCTCGCTTCGCTTGGAAGGAAAGAACGCAATCAGCGCAGAGGCACCTGAAAGTGTCAACCGAAGGTGGAATGATGGTCTTAGAACCTGTAGAGACCAAATCTGGACGGCCGGTCAGTCCCACCTCTTCATCCCGGCCCCAAAAGATCCTGAAGACAGGAATTGAGTCTGACGGCCATCTGGAGATCAAAGATGGGCAACCTCGAGATACATCGGTGACTAGTCCTATGGGATCCGATGCTGCAGGCCCAGCAAGTCCTAAAAAGGCCAAGCTACCCTTCGAAATCGTCAAAGCAAACACCTTCGAGCCAGAGCGGCACTTCTACCCTCGTGCTTTGAACTCCCAGATTCATCCAACAGTGCGGTACTTCATGGGCCTCTCCAAAGAGCGGATCTGCAAGCGGTTTTGCCATAATCACCCTGAAGTTGACCCCGTTGTACTTCACGAAGCTCTCTCTTACCGGCCCCAGTACATGCTCTGGGCAGGATGCGACCTCATGCATACCACCAGCGAGCTAGGACGGCGGGATATGGTGGTTATCGAGACGAACACTTGTGCTTCCGGCCAAAAGAGCACTCCACTCTTTGAGGAAATGGAAGAAGAAGGCGGTTATCGGATATTGCTGCAGCGGACATTCATGCCCGTGCTTCGCAAGAGAGAAGCCGATGGTTCGCTGCCCAATGGCGAGCTCGCCGTCATTTATGACAAGAACTACATGGAAGCCTCCGGCTACGCGGCCGCCTTAGCTGACCTAACCAACGAGAGTGTCTATTTGGTCCCTTGCATAGACGATCGCTTTTTAGCTGGCGAGGACCAGGCAATGACGAAGTTTGTGGATGGCGTCTTATACATCCGAAATCCCCTGGAGACGAGCTCTGGGAAGCAAGGCTGGAGACCTATCCGCGCTGCTTGGCGCTATGTGACACAGAGACCATGGTGTCGCATTCCTCTTCATACGAAGACCCTTATTGCCAACCCTTCTATATCTTGCTTGGCAGGCGGCAGGAACAAAATGGTGGCAGCTAAAGCCTACGATAATTACAACGTAGAGCTTCAAGCATCAGGCCTTCGCATTCGTACCCCTCTGACCATTCGTGACGTCAAATTTGAGGCTATTCCCGAGTGGGTCCGGAGGCTTGGAGGACACGCAGTGGTGAAAATTCCTTACAGCAATGCAGGCCAGGGCGTCTACACTATCACCAACGAGAGAGAGCTGGAGGAGTTCATTGAGAAGGAGAAAGATCAGAAGTACGATCTCTTTATTGTTCAATCTCTTATCAGCAACCACAAGTGGTCTTCACACTTATTCGACGGGCCCGGACCTACCCGGAAGATGTATCACACAGGCACAATGCCGGACAAGAAGGGCAACATATTCGTAGCAGACCTTAGGATGATGGTTAGCAGTGATCCTCTCTCCGATGGAGGCTTTAAACCCGTTGGAATCTATGCAAGAAGAGCTCGTGCACCTCTTGCCGATAGATTAGACCCGAATGGTCCGACATCCTGGGAGATGCTAGGCACGAATCTTAGCGTGAAGAAGGGCGAAGGACTCTTCGATACTGAAAGCGGCCGTCTGCTTCTGATGGACCGTAAGGACTTTAACACACTAGGAATGGGCTTGGATGACTTGGTGGACGCGTATGTACAGACTGTACTCGCTGTCATCGCCATCGACCGGATGGCGAAGTTCCTTGCACCAAACGGCATCTTCGACCCGGCGATGTTCAAATCTGTAAATAATGATCCAGCACTGCTTTCAGAGATCAACCTGGATGGCATTGAAAAGGCAAGGAAGGAGGAACAAGCCGCTAGGGCACATTCTTCAATGAACGGGAGAGCTTAATGATAAATTTTTGCCGCGGGAGACCAAGAAGGTGACCGCCGCTGAGAGAGATATGGGTACACGAGAGAGTCGTTTAGATATTCTATGTTGATAAGTAGTCGCTTTTATCATGATCACTTGCCAGCCCGTCCGTAGTTTTTCTCCTCTCAAGTGCTAAGTGATATCTACTCGGCGAGAGAGAGAAGAAAGCTGATTTGGCCCTTCCTTTCGAAAACGGGAAAGACTTAAGGTCCTAGCTATTATCGAGATGCCTTACCTTGGCTCGCTTGTCCTGCTCTAGGCGTCTAGCTTCCGATTGATAAAGCTATCAATTTAGCCTTTACTACCCTCACCAGGACTGTCCTTGCTCCTACTGCAGACTGGAAGTGCAACTTCTACAGCGATCCTTGAGCTAACCTGCAGCCCATCGAGAGCCCAGTCTGGATGTTCATATAGGACGTCTCAACGTAGCCAGGCTCTTCTACCTCCAACAAGGGCTAGGTTGGGAGGACGCCGTGCATGCGAGTAGTAGCTAGCGTCAGATGGGTCATCTGAAGCCAGCTGTGTTATCCATCGACATCGCCGGTCCTTCTTCCAAAGACTTAAGGGATTGGAGAGTAACCAGCGTGACCTGCTGCTCCGACCTGTCTATAGAACTTGCTGCCGGACCTGTACCCGAGCGCTATCAGCAGGAAGACCACCACCGAAGCGGCGCCAATAATGTACCACTCCCCGCCGGGCCATGAAGATGAGCCAGTGATTTCTGTTTCTCTTGGCGTCTCGTCCTTCTCAAACATGTGTGGAGATTCACGCTGAAGGTAGCAACCTCAGGTAGGGTGATGGAGCTATAGGTAGTGGAGATCTGTCACTTGGCCACCATAACCTTTGGGTCCTCAACCGCGATAAACAGTCACTGCCGCGTCAGTCACCATGATTGGCCAAAGTTCGTTGGTTCCCGTACCCAGCTTCTCATCATGCAGACCGCCCTGGCTTCTGGACACTGACAGCAGGCCTGGACCCTCGCTGCACTGCTCCACCAGAGCAGCAGGACGGCTGCCGACGACCTGCTGAGCGATGACGAAAACCGATGGGAAGAACGCAAAGAGATGAGGGTTCACTCACTCAAACAAAAGAAAAGCCTCTCATTGCAAGCGCCAGCCTGAGATATTCTCATATAAAGGCTATAGAGGGTAAAGTAAATGGTATTCTCTTGAGGCATATAACCTAATAAGCTATTTTTCTATAAAAAAAGCAAGTAATGTTCTTTTGCCCAGTCAACCTTCCTCCTTTTGGCGCTTTTGGTTGTCTTTATGTTGGAGAAGAGGAACCTTCTGAGGAAGCTTCAAAGGCAGGAACGGCGCTGTCTTCCTTCAGTCCAACAGCGTCTTTCTTCTGTGCTGAGAAGCCAGCTAAAGGGCCTTTCACGGGTTCTCGACCTGCCTGGAAAGCCATAGAGACTGTGCTTCAAGGGCCGTAGTGGCGAGAGAGGCACTAGGTCATCTCCCTACAGGTCAAGGATTTTATCACTGTCTTGACGGGCCGGGACCTCTCCGAAAGGCGCAACGTGGACACGTTAGGCACAGGATGTTGTCGCAAGCAGAGGCTCAAGCG
This sequence comes from Hyphochytrium catenoides, assembly GCA_900088475.1. Classification (NCBI taxonomy): domain Eukaryota; class Hyphochytriomycetes; order Hyphochytriales; family Hyphochytriaceae; genus Hyphochytrium; species Hyphochytrium catenoides. Next base: position 35,518 of record FLMG01001239.1, on the reverse strand, counting down.
GACCAGGCCAAGCTGCTTAACCTGGCTGCCGAGATGAACAAAGTCTTCGGGGCTGCGCTTGCCATTGCAGCGCCTCACGTAAACTTCCCTCAAGTTCCGGAGCCTCAGCTCCCTGGCCAGCATCAGGACCTAACAGGTCAGTGGTCGGCCGCCTTGTCGCGATACCAGTTTTGGCTAAATCTTCACCTTTTCGTTAGAGCTGGAGGGTTACTTTTCCCGGTACACCCAGTATGCGAAGGATCTGGAGACATATTTTATCTCCACACAGCAGAAGTTAGGAGTCAATCCTAAGACGGCCTTGCAGATGGTAAGATCCACCTTACGGAGACGTCCTGAAGTCTCTATCCGTCTTTCTCTTACGCTCGCTCACAGTGTTTCATTCGTGCTTGCTCTCAATCTTCAGTTTTTTGATATCAAACGTTGCCGTCTCATCCTCTAAGCCGTTCACGTTTGCCCCATTGGCCTATCCACTGACCTAACCAGAAGGCTAGACCAGAGAGTGAGGAAGAGAGAGAAGGCACGCGACAGGGAGACAGAGAAAGAAAGAAAAAGAGAGAAATCCTTCATCTATTCTCACATGCTATGTTCTTCGTCCTGTAGGAAATAGAGGAGTTGCAGGAGGAGCTGCGGGTGAAGAATGAGCTCATAGCGAACAATCTTAAGAAAGTAGCAGAATGGGAGCGATCGCTAGCCTCCGCCCAGGAGGAACTTCTCGACATTCTTGCTGCTCCCTCCCTCTGAGGCATCCAAGCCAGTTAGCTTGAGAGCCAACACGGCAACAAGAGACGATGAAGAATGTAAATTGCAGCCTTTCACCACGATATCGCGGTGAACGAGAGATACGAACGGACGGCATGATGAGAGAGAGGAAGGGCTTTAGAAAGTAAAAGCTACGCGCGTGCAGCGCCGGATGTATTTATAGGCCATAGATGGTACTGTACAGTAGAGTGCAAAGCACTCCCGAGCGGCTAGCTCAATCAGACCAAACTTTCACATGGCAACACGTCTTTCTCCAGATATCACTCCTTTCTCCCTGCTGCTTCAGGTCACTTGACTATCTCCTACAGAAATCTTTACGACGGTCAGCTCCTACGAACCTGTCTTGTGTGTATGCGGAACCCACTCCCATCTCCATCTGCGCCTACGTTATCGTGATAACCGCCTGACATCATTCTTCAGCCTCACTCTCCTTAGCCTCTGCGGCTGCTGCTGCTGCAGCTGCTTCTTCCTCTTCTGCAGCTTTCTTTGCCATCAGAGCCTCTACCAGCCCCACTACCGCCAAGTTCCACTCGTGGATGAACGGGCTCAAAGGAATGGCACCTGTGGCTGCAGCCAAGTCAACTTCGTCCATCTTCGCCTTGAGACTTTCTAGAAAGGCCGCATTCATTGTCCCCGGAAGAGGCTCAGAAAGCTGTGCCATGGCGGAAAATAGCTGCTCCGTTTGGAAAAGAGAACGCAAGCTCTCGTGCTTGGGTTTATGTGAGATAGGACAATAGAGCGAGGGCTGCGCCTTTTGAAGGAGTTGGGCCGTACAGTCCATAATCTTTGGCACCGGGTCCTTGGGAGGCACTCTAGATAGGAAAGGCTCCATACAATCTGAAGAGATGATGGCCTGGAGCATTGCCTTGGCTTGGTTTAACTTGTTCTGAGCCTGGAGAAGCTGCTTAGCGACGTCCGAGAGCTCTCCGGCTGCTTCCATGGCTTTCTGGTCCTCCTGAAGAAGTCATGGGAGAGGTGGCAGAGTGGCGAGTCAACTAAGGTGGCCAAGTATCGCGTAAACAAGATAGCTTTCAAGAGAACTGAAGATCATCTAGAACGAGCGCCATTAACGGTAGAAACAGCATGGCTTAGATATCTCAGACAGTAATGGAAGATAGTAGCCCCAGGAAGAGCGATGGTTCCACCTACCTCCTCGATCGTGGCCTTCTTGAGAGCAAGATCACTTGCCAGCGCCTGTTGCTTAGCCAATTGTTCAGCTCTTCTCGTGCTTTCATCCATGAACGCTGCGGTGTCGGCCCTCTCTAGAGCTTGAGATAGGAAAGTCGACCACTTCTTCACGAAGGAAACCTCTTCTGTTGTGAAGTCTCGGGCTTGCCCCATGGAGTCCAGAGCAAGAACCAAATTCCTCCTGACAGCCTGGCCAGGCGGGGCATTGGGGTCCTTATCCGGCTGTCGGCAGGTTAGGAAGTTGGGAAGTTAGAGGAACAGTGCAGCGGCTCCCCTCAGGGCAACAAAGGGTAGAAGCGGTTGGAAAGATGAGCAAGAAATGACGCGAATTGACAGAGAAAGCAAATGAGAAGAGCGAGTCTGAGAACGCGGAGGGGCCCTAGACTATTGAGGCGCGATTGGAACAGCCTCCAGTGCGGTTAGAATGATAGGTATAAGAAGTAAGATCGGATCCTGCTTCACTGAAAGAATTCCCTACCTGTGACTCTGCCGGTGTATCGAATGCCTCTGGCTGAAGGAACGAGTTATAAGAGATAGGGACTGTGAGATAGGCACCCAGACGAGGGAATCTGTAGAACTTCATCCGCGGCTCTCGCATCACATTCGGGATCTGTATATGTGAGGGCAGGATCATCGGTCGAGTGCCGTCTTCGTTGGGCTAACATGTGGGCGGCGAGAAGAGAGGCAGATTGCAAGAATTAGCCATCCGGAACGTAGGTGAGCACATTGAGAGAGAGAGAAAAAAAAGAGGGGAGGGAATACGAGAGAGCCTGGAAGAAGAAGCGAGCAGTACAGGAGGATGGATTGCCCAGGATCTAGGAAGAGAGATCTGGAAGAGTGGAGACACAGCTGAAGCCTCAAAGGGAAAAGCAACCACGAGCAAAGAATGAGAAGGGCGCTTACCTTTGCAGTCTGATCCTCAACTTCTTTGAAAAGATCGAACGTCACTCCTTCGTTCACTAGCGTCTTCCCAACAAGGAACTGGTTGTCCTCAGAGGCGGAGATCCACACTAAAGCCTGGGATTCTGGCTCGTCTGGGACCTTCATCATCTCACCAATATATGTGCTTGAGGCTCCAGTACGCTTTTTGACTAGCTTAAGGACTTGCTCGTACATCTCTTGCTCGTTGGTGAGCGAGAACAGCAACTGCTTCATAGACTCTTCTTCGGTTTGCATCTGTCGGACAGACTCGCTTCAGAATATTAAAGGGCTTTCGCCGTGGACAATCTCCTAACATACCTCCTGGTTCAGCTTCTGTTTTGCGTCTTCCTCTTCCATGGCCTTCAGCTTCCTGGCCTCCAGACTCTTGATGAGCTCATCCTCTTCAGCAATCAGCTCCTTGAGCTGTGTCAAAATCATCGTTAGCCTTAGCACCTTTCCCAGCTTAGTAAGCTGTTCTATCACCTTTTGGTCTCGCTCTTGCTTCTCTACATATTTCAGGAGATAGTTGCCTACAAAGTCAACGGCATCCTCCGGTTGCTCGATAGCAACCTGCACGAGGGCCTTGGTAAGGACACCAGCCACGTTCTCCTTCAGGTATTGAACGTCCATCGTTGACGCCTCTGCTTGCTATCACCTCAGTTTGCCTTGACTCCCCTCTTCGAATCTATGAAGCACGAGACGTGACTGAAGATCAGCGTCCGGTGCACGTAAGAGCTCGCCGGCAGTCGGAGACACCTGCAGGAAGGAACTGCGGTACAGTCCAGCGACGGTCCATGGGCCAGAGAGCTTCAAATCACGAGTCCGAGTCTGAGGCTTGTTCTGTCTGTTGGCCGGCTTGGAATGTAACGCCGCCGCCGCTCTAAGCCGCGTACAGCCGCTAACGGACAGTATCTCCCCATATCAGATCTTTCCTCAATTACTGATTACCGATTTCTGTGATATTTTAATCATGTTTGAATCGGTTTTCCCTCCACCTGCTGGCCTGCGTTCTGTGTGCCCATCACAATTGTCAGGCTCACAGCCTCATCATCATCCGCAGCCGGCGGGGCAGACAGCAGCCGCCTGAGCCTGGCAGACTGAGGCCCCGCGCTCGGCGCTGGAAGGCAGCAGTTATCTGGAGTTTGAGCTTGGAAGGCAGCAGTAGTCTGGAGTTTGAGCTCCCTTTAGGTCCAACCACAAGTAGCGAACGTCAGAACGTCTCGCGGGTGCGGCTCTGTCAAAATCTGCACCTGCACGAGAGAGTGGGTTGTCAATTGAAGCCGGGTGAAGTGAAGGGTGCCAGGCGAGACCCGGTCTGCGTCTAATTGAGACGGGGAAAGGGATTTGCGGAGAGAGAGCTCTCTCGGGTGACCCAGACAGATGGCTGCTAATGCGCCATCTTCCGATGCGGGTCTGGCAGCAGGACGGCCATCTGCCGCTGAGAAGTTCGATCCAGGGACTAACCCAGAGCTGAACAGCTCGCAGATGTTATATTTGATGCAGACGCCGACACGAAGTCCCGCCGTGCAGCGAAGTCGGCTTCATGTCTCTGGAGGCTTTCCTGCACACGCGGCATCGGCGCCCATTTCTGCCACAATGCTACCGCTAATGACGGATGATCTAGGCGAAATTTGGCGCTATGGTAGGAACAGATCCTCCGTCACCTGGGAAATCTATGGCTGATAAGCGTTCCCTAGCAGAAGATGAGGCGGAACCTGTCCTGCAACAGTCGGATACTCATCCCGAGAGACCAGCCATGCAGGATATTAGCAACCTGTCAGTGAACACGTAAGTAACATGGCTGACAGCCGCGTTCAGAGCAAGAGAGAGATCTCTTTTCGCTCTGTGCATAAGTCTTCTTCGTATCTTTAGGTGCATTCTGTCCCTGCGCCTTTCTGTCTGTGTCTCTCTCCCTACCATGCGCTTGGTGCTCTCCCCTCGTCCTTACTAACGACACTGCTAGCGATCCCTTAGGGGCTGAGACGGATACCGCCAGGAAGCTACTGGCAAGCTTCTCACTGGGAAAGCGGCCTCCTCCCTCGCCTGCCGTCATACGCCCAGGCATTGTTCAGCCAAATCGTGAGTTATCTATTCAGAAGCAATGTCGGCTAGTATCTTTTATGATAAGCTTCTCATCACCCTGGCCTGCTCCCCAGATACACCCGTCCGCGTTGCAACTAAGCGACAGAGTAACATTCTGACGCCAGCAGCTTTTAAGTTCCCCGGCGCATCTGTGGCCTCAGCAGCGGCAGATCCTTCCTCCCAGACGGCGGCTCAGCTAAAACAGTTGCAAGACTCTTCTCAGTCCTTTCCAGTTCCTAAGAGCCTGACAGACCTATCGGGACCTCCCTGCCAGCCAGTAGGATATCAGAGGACGGAGAAGAGAAGAACGCTGCTGGTCTATCCGCAGGAGTGTCTCGGTAGCCTTATTATGCATCTTCTTCGTGGTCCCTTCTCCTCTCATGAGCTAAGCTTTTGGTAAACAGACCATCACACAGGCGTCCACCAAGAGAGTCGGCGGAGACTAGGCGTTCTTTGTGGGCCTGGCGGCATTCTGCGGAGCCGCCGCTTTCAAGATTTGGCCTGGTTAGATGCAGCAGAGATCCGGAAGGCGACTATCGGAGACATCCTTCGCGTGCACGACCACGACTATGTACAGCACGTCAAGAAGCTTTGTCAAAGCCTTCCGCTTCAAGAAGACAAGGTTAGACCATAGCGATGTCCCTGTGCTTATAGCCTGCTGGTGATGTTGACGAGAGGGAAAAGACCACCTAATCAAAGGAAGTGGAATACAAGGAAATAGACTGAACCAGCTAGAAGGGTCCTCGCGTCGATAGAGAAATGTTCTAACTCGTGACACAGGGAAGAGATAGATGCCCAGACCTGGACCTACCTCCGTCTGGCAGCTTGGATTTGGACACGATGCTCTCCTCGAAGTCCTTTGATGCAGCTCTCACAGCGGTAGGAGCAGTCTGCACTGCGGTGGATCACGTGGTTAAGGGAAAATATCGCAATGCCTTCGTGGCTGTGAGGCCTCCTGGACATCACAGGTGCTTAGCTGCTTCTCGGTTGTACGAGTTCCGGGGCCCTTTTTCCACAATGATATTCTCAAGGGTAGCTTACCCGATGTAGCTCTGTCTCGTCCACTATCTATCTCTTCTCTAGCCGTCGCTTTTTACTGGCGCGACTGCGTCTCTGTTAGCAAGGCAATAGCTTGACCAACTCTAAGCCAGTCAATATCCCTGGAGTATCTTGCTCTGACACTAGCTTCTCTCTCAGCGGTCCCAAGGGCGCTGTAGCGGCTTGCAACTTTTCTAAACGACCGGAGATGTGCAGCTCAGGATTCTGTCTGCTAAATAATGTTGCCATTGCTGCCGGTAAGATGTCCCTGTGCCATCTACTGGCTTGAGCGACCTGTCGTTCCGAAGTGCATACCATTACTGCCTATTGTCCCGTCTCTTCCTCTCTCCTAGTCCTCGTAATCTTCGTGCTTATAGCGTACTTAAAACGAGCTCTTCCTCTTTCCTTGAGATACGTCAAGTGTAAGCAGCGTAAACGGCTATCGTCTAACTCTTGTCTCAACACCACTTCTTTCCCTGGCTGTGTGGCCACCGCAGCGTACGCTAAGGTGACCTATCGTCGTCACTACGACACGCCTGCCGGAGCCCCTTTGGAAACCCCAGTCATAGACAGAATTGCTATTGTGGACTTCGACATTCATCACGGCAATGGTACGGAAGAGATCATCCGGAACCTTCGTCCACGGAAGCAGAGATTGCCCCTTCCCGCCAGCTGGGCACCCATGGAGTACGAGTCATACAAGCCTTGGCTGGATGAGGATGATGTACGAGTTCGCTGAGTGATGGCAGAAAGCTCAAGAATCGAACTTAAGTGAGAGTAGGAGACCAAGGACGGATCTGAGAGAGAGAAAGCCAAAAGAAAGGAAGAAGAATGTACAAGGGAGGGGATGAAGGGTTCTATGGGGCTGACACAGTGCTCAAGAGTACTAAGAGTACTGACCCTTGTGGTGTCTCCCTCTCTCTATTTCTCTCCTCTCTCGCTGCTCTCACACCCTCTCTTGCTGTTGTCACTGACTCTGGCTACTTTGCTAGGGGGAGAAGGTTCTGTTCGCTTCCGTTCATCTCTACAATGGCGATGGCTTCTACCCTTGCAGTGGTTCTGAGAGCGAGTCAGAACATGGCCCTGACTTCAAAATACTGAATATCCCACTGGAGCCCCTGGGCGCTGAGAGTGTGGCTGCTAGAACCAAGTTGTCAGCTGGCCAAAGGAAAGAATTCCAGGTAGTGAGACCTCCCACAGTGACGGAGAATAACAGAGAGCAAGAAGGAGAGATAAGAGAGAGAGAAAGAGAGATAGAGAGTTAATTTGACCTGGGCCTAACCTCTATATTTTGGCTTAAGCGACGAGCATCGTTTCAGTTCCGCTCCAAGATAGAGAACCATTTGCTCCCTCAGCTTGAGGCCTTTGCTCCGGTAAGTGCATAGGAAAATGCCTCCTTCGACCAGTCTTTCAAACAAGGGCAGCCGGCAGATCAGACGTCTACTCTCACTTCCACCTCCTCCTATAGCTATTTTTATGTGCTCTTTCTCTCTCTCTCTTTTCCTCTCTAATTACTGCGCTCTTTAGGATCTTATCCTGATCTCTGCGGGCTTCGATGGCCACTCGGACGATTTCTACTACTATCTCATGGAAGAGGACTACTCCTGGGTGACGACAAAGCTGCAGGAAGTGGCTGACAAGTAAGAGAACTCCTCTCGATTCCCCCAAGAGCCTCTCTGTTATCTTAATGGGAGAGAGAATGTTCATCTTCCTTCCTCTCACTATCGCCGGTCTTACAGAGCCAATACCCCCATTACGTTGTCTCATTCGGACTGTCTGATCGCTTACAAATGCCTCTCCTTTCTCCCTTTTTAGGCATTCTCTTGGCCGCTTAGTGTCTGTCCTTGAAGGTGGATACAGTCTACTTCCTAAGGACAAGCCCAAGATAAAAAAGAAAAGCTCCCGGAACAAGCTGGCGTCTCAAGAAGAGGAAGAAGTCCCTTTCTCTCTTCCGCTGTCATGCGAGGACCCTAACTACATATATGCATATGGAGGCTTAGCTCGCAGCTGTGCAGAGCATGTGGCTGCCTTAATGTCATAAGCAACAAGACACTTAGAAGCGCCAAATGTTAGAGAGACTTACGAAGCTTATCTGTCCAAACAAGTGGGAGCTAAGAAGAAAAGCAAAGCGCAAGGAACGAAAAGGAAAGAGAGAAAGAGAGGAGAGAGAGACAGAAAAAGAGAGAGACAGAAAGAGAGAGAGAGAGTCTAAGGCAATGTAGACTAAAGAGGCACTATGACGAGGAGATGGAGGAACAGGGCAGAAGGAGAATGACCAATAGATAGAGGGAGACAGGTGACACATCCATAGACAGCGCTAGGGGTAGCATCACTGATAGTTTTGTACATAGATTGCTGCATAAATAGTTGTAAGACACAATCGGCAAGATGATAGGACAGCACCTCCTGATCATCAAAAGGGTCTTCCTTTCTCTTCTACAACGCCTTAGATCTCTTCTTCTCTATTGGGGGAAGGAACTTCCTCTAAGTCTACGCCTTCGTCCTCCTCGCCCCCTAAAAGCGGCGCGCTGAGCTCCTCCTTAGGCTCTGCAGGCGGGTACATCGCCCTCAGGACGGTGCTGAGGTAGCAGCCAAAGACAAATAGCTGGAAGATGATGACTGCCGCCGTTATCTGTGCACAGAGACATTAAGGAAGAGTAACGGTGCCTTTACAAGAGGACACGAAGCCAAGATGCCATATACGAAATTCCGCAAAAGCAACAACCAGGCCCCGTAGAGGTTCAGTGGGACAGAAACCTGAGAAATGAAAAAGAGAAGACAGCATCCATAGGACAGGTATATTATGAGAGCATATAAGAGACAGCGAGATAGAAAAGGGAAAGGGCGCGATAAGAGAGTGTAGCGACAAGAGAGAGCGTCAAAACGTGAGGTAAGACGATTAGATGGTTCTCTAGTACCTACCGCTCTGACACTACCAGCATACTTGGAACCCTGGCCGGTTACCTCGTCGAAGACTGGGACTCTGACTGCCAGTGCAAAGGACACAGCTCCTCTGAACCCTGAGAACCAGAGTAAAAACTGTACAGAGACATAGCAGCCGTAAGATAAGGAGAGAAAAAGGAGTGACGAAACAGGGCCGACGGATCCTTGAGCTAGTCACCTCGCCGAAGCTATTACTTCAGCAACCTCACCTGCTTTTTGACAGTGACGAAGCTCTGCAATCTCTCCTCTCTTGTTCCTCCCTCGCCCAGCTCCAGCTTGGTTATGCAGTTGATGACAGCAGAAAGCGGAAAAACTGCCAGAGCACGACCCAGATTGACTGCTAGAAGTGACGTCAAGACCAGGTAGACGCTCCAGTGGTAGTTATGGCTCAAAGTGAACATGGATAGCCCCTATCCGCACAGAGAGTCAGTAATGTATGAGCATCGAGAGACAGAATCTGGGCAACATATCACAATGGCAAGCTCGGGCGAGTGTGAAAGAGGCAGAAGCCATCAGAAACAGTAAGCTAGAGACACTGCTGGTGGCTACGCGTAGCCCTAAGTAAGAATGTGATCTATCATTTTGTCTAGTCAACCAGTCGACACGTACCAAGTATGAGAAGACAATGGTTTCAAAAAGCTCCGCTAACACTTTGATTGTGAAGCGCCCATGGCGTTGGCTCTCCTCTGACAGTTGAGGAAAGGTGCAGATATCCATGACTAGAGCTTCAACGATGAGAGCAATGACCCCGCTCCATCGGAGGAGGTCGCAGAGATAATACGGCACTAGAGCCCAGAGAAGAAGGAGCAGGGTTTCGAAAGGCGGCGAGAAAGAGAAGAGAGGACGGGCCACTCTTCTGAAGAAGAGGGAGCTACCATATCCCGCGAGGAGCCCAACTGCAACAGACCCAAAGAGTACATAGCAGATGTGAACTGCCACATCTCCGATCTCATCCCAATGCACCTGTGGAATGTTAGGGAGCCACAAATATCGCAGACAGCGTAAGAGCTAAAGCTTGATCTATGTTCGAAGAGGGCACCATTCCATCTCTAGGCCCTGTAAAACCTCTTTCTCTCTCTCTCTCTTCAGTCTTTTCTTCTTTCTCTTTCGAGAACTGTAAACTGTATCCCATCAGGTACCAATCGTGGCATCATCCCTTCCGTTTCCTTCATCCTTCTTCTTCTTGACCCTCGATGCTCCTACGTTGTTCCGTCGCTCTTACGCTCTTGGCTCCTTCCTCTGTTTAACCCTTGCTGCTCTTACCTTATGGTCAATGAAGCGAATGAAGGACTCATAGAGCACAATCGCCACGCCGTCGTTAAATGTTGACTCACCAAACAGCAGAGTATAAAGGTGTTGGTCTATCTCTACACCGGAGAACATTGCCATTGTGGCCACCGTGTCTAGAACAGCCATTTTTCCTCTCAGTCCAGATAATGATGGATGACGCAATAGCTAGCACAGACAACGGAAGAGGAAGCCCTTACACGAGAAGAGAGCAGAAAGAGCAAGACTGGAACGAGAAAGGCATTGAAAGACAGGAACGGTAAGTGGACCGGGCTTTCTTTCCCGAAGATGTATCAACCTGTGGGAGAGATAAGTGCGCCAAACAGCAGGGACTCTGCTAGTGGGAGAGTGCCCCCAAGTACGACGCCAGCACCATAAACCTATGTCGAGCGTCAGTGATAGATATTTTGGGGCAACAGACGAAGACAATCCTTGAACAATAACGACGGACACTGTCGGACTATAAGCAAAGCGGTAAGAGTTAGTTCAATTGCTCACCATGAGCCCAGTGCAAAGGGCAGATATCCCAGTGCCAACTAAAGCTAAGAGCATAACGGGGATCATTTGACTCCTCAAGCTAGCTTTGTTAACCTCCAGACCGCCTGGATGCGACAGAGTTGGGAGAAGGGCCGACGAATAATAAGAGGGCCTTTAGCGTTGGTCATAGACTGCCAGACTGAGGAGTCAATAACTCTGAACGACCGAGAACGCTAGAGAAACGAAGTGAGCCCTAGCGTACAGAGCTTAGCCTAACGGAAGGATGTGAGAAATGACTAAGAAGTAAGAAGAAGGCGGGGCACCTTGGAGAATGATGAAGGGCAGGAACACTCTGAAGAATATGCCCTCGTCAAAGATTACGCGTGACTCCTGCTTCGAGACTACAAAGAGGCCACCCACGGCTAGACCAGCCAGGATCATCGCTGCCGGGGGCGGGAGAAACCTGAGCTCAAAGTAGTGGACACAGCCGCAGGCGAGGATGGAGCCTGCAAGGACCAGAACCGTTGCAAGCAAGCTGTAGTCCTATAAGAAGTAAGCCACGAGGGAAACGTATTAAGCAGACGTTGTGGAGACCTCCGCATCTTCCCGTCGTATGCATACTGACCGAAGCGATGTCTCTTGCCTTGACGCTACAGCGGACGACATAGGCGTTCTTGAACGCCTTGCAAAAGCTTACAAGGATGAAGGGATCCTTGCACATACCCAGATACCTGAATCCAAGCGGTAGAAAGTGAGCTATAATCAGTTCAAAGGGACTAGGTTACCTCTCTACGATTAGTCCAAATCTTAGCTCAGCTAAGAGGAAGGATCACGACACGACGCAAAGAGGAGAGAAGCAGTTGGAGGAGAGGTGTCTCCGCAATGTGAAAATACTTACTGATTTTTCAGCTCTTCACACCAGACCTCTTCTTGATTCCGGCCGTGCGCGAGGCGACTGAGGGGTATGCAGAGCTTAGTCTCCAAGGAACAAAGTGCAAGACGGAGAGAGGGCGAAATGCTCACTTGAAGAAGTCTTCCCAAACGTCCTCGGGACTGTCCATATCTAATGAGCTCGTTAAGTGTTCCACCGAGGCAAGTTGCAGCGCATGTCTGAGCTCATTGAGCTTCGACACTTCCTCCCGCTCATTGCTAGCAACGATGGCATGGTTGCTAGCGACCCGAGTTCTGAAGCCAAGGAGGATGATCAATCCAAGCGAGAAGAGGCAACTTGGCCAGCTTAAATATCTCATCCTTTAACTCTTTCCGGTCCGCTGAGACCAACGATACTGACTTCACGTAACACTCGAGAACATTTGCTTTACTCTAGAAGCTCTACGAAGATGATCCTGGCTCAACAACATGCCCCAAAACAATGATGCGCTAATAATGAATGGCTCACGACAGACAGATCCATGCTCAAATGCACCGATGGCCAGAGAAACGGAGCTGCATCAGCAATCTGAGCCGCTCTTTCAGAGCTTCAAAGCGATAGATCAGAGGCCAGCGGAACTTTCTGCTGCGGCATCAGCAGCAGATCTTTGTCCTCCCCACAACTCACTGATACAGTTTTTAATCAGTTATCACGTAAGTGAAATCAAACCACTTGAGTTAATGCTTTCATTGTAGGGTCAAGGGTCAAAACTGAGGCTATTTAGTTATCACATCCCAAAAATCAAACCTCTAAAACTTAAGCTCTGATTTCTTTTGGCGGGCTGCTTTTTTTCTTGCGGGTGATTGATAATCGCGAAACGCCGATGATCTCCATCTTACCTTGCACTTTCTGGGTTCTTCCCCGATAACGATCGCGGAAAGAGGAAGCCCCAGCTGCGCGGTGCTGCAGCGCAAGTTCTATCTGTGGCGATATATAGCGCTCTATCTAGGGAGAGCAGAGTAGAAGGAAGGAAGTGCAGTCTCTAAAAGACGATATTGCGTTTACTTGCCAACTTATATACCGCGTGGGGAGCTTACAGAACATGATAGTTGCAGCCATATGGAACTGACGTGGGGCTCTGTGCCGCACCATCAAGCGGACTCGTAGAGCGGTTGGCAGACATTGACAGCCTGCTAAGAGTACTAGTGCCCTGTGGAACAAGTAAGGCCAGACCGTGCGGCGAGGGAAAATGAGCTAGAAGGTGAAGGTCATACATAAGAGCACTATGTCAACACTGACCCACCGGCGCCGTTCTGATGGGCCCTCGCCGAGCTCGCTGTCTGGAGTCCCTAATCCGATTTCAGGTCTGAGATATTTGCTGAACGTGTCCTGCCTAAAAGGATTCTCAGCACTGAGCCCGCTTTGCCTAGAATCTGAACAACGGAGAAGGACGCCCTCAACTCCTGGGTCACGGTACCTGAGAGGTACGGGCAAGTATATATTGGACGACACTGATGGATTCATCTAAACGATGCAATGCTTTGGCAGTGAGTCAGCAACGCAACCAGCCATGGAACAACGCGGACACTCAAGTCGAAGCTACCTTCCGGCGGATGCCCTTTGAAGCGGCGGACTTCTTGTCCTCAATGATGATCTCAGGCTCACTATATAGCATCCTCAGCGTAAGTAATAGTTCATTAACCTCTGGGAATGGTCCATTCTCACGCTGCGATCCCTTCTAACGTTCGCTTATAGGGGGCATTCTCGCTCTATTTCCTCCATTCGAAAGAGCTGAAGGTAAGCCTCTTTCTCTCTATCCTCCCTGTCTGCTGTAAGCCAAAGAGGCATTGAGTGCCATTGTCCCACTCCTGTCTTCTTGCAGCTCTCAGAGATGCCAAACCTATGTCTATTGTCGTGGATTATGGGCCATCATCTTTTGCAGGTAAAGAGTAGCTTTCAACGAGAGAAGATAGTACTCGGTTTGGTGCTACTTCATATAGGCGGAGAGGTTGGAGGCAAGTGATAGCATGCCTTTGAGAGACGTGCGAATGAGGGAAAGTAAGAGGTTTTGGTTGTTGATCGCTGAGCTTCTCTAACTTTGGCATCCTTTTAGCTCACACAGTTACCCCTACGGCTCCGAATATTCTTCCACATCTTCTCCTACTCAGATAGTGACTCTGAGAGCGAGGTGTCGGAATGGTAAGTGCTTCTCGCGGGTCCTCTCATGCCTTTGTTATCCCTGCCTCTATTGGAAGGATTCTAGGTTCGCCTGATCCAAAAGTTCTATGTTTTTGCTCTTAGTCTGATCCGGCAATAGTTCCAGCTGGCCGGCTCTAACCTGCTCGGTTGCTCTATAGCCTGGCAGCCTTGCTTCGTTCCTTTGAGTGGTGGCTCACACACAAGATTGGTCTATGCTTGTACGCCTGGACGCTGATGGGCTTCCTGACGCTCACCCTCACAGCGGTACGGTCCCAGAATGATGTTGATGTATATATCTGGGCTTATCCTCCATTTTTATCACAATGTGGTCTCACGTACCTCTAGCGCTGGAACGGCGTCAATTCTGACCTCGTCTTTGTCTGTGTGGGAAGCGTCAAGATGTTCATCTTGCGCGTGATATCCTCAGTCCTATGGTTCTACTATTGCTTAGGGTAAGAGCTTTCTGTGACCCTCTCTGGCTCTCCGCTTCCTTTTGCCTTTCAACAGGCACCGGCATGTTTCTCTTTATGACATTCTGCCTATGTGTTGTCTTAATTTGCCCTTGCGGTGTGGGACTGCTTGACTTGGCTCAATTGAAGGGAATTGTGAGCTGCATCTTGTCGCGCAAAGGCTATCATATGTTAATCCTAGACAAGGGAAGAGAGCTTAGCCTTTCCTTGTAGAGCTTAGCCTTTCCTTGTCTATCTCCAAATTCTCTTCAGGCGAAGTCCAAATGAAGCTGGCGTATCCGCAGCTGTCGTAGAGCACTTACCCCGTGTGACTGTGACCTCCTCGTACTTTGGCACAGATGGACAGGACAAAATCGCGTAAGTACACCGAGCAGAAGGTATTAATGGTATCCTGCGTTTGTCCTGTCATCCCTTCTTGGTTACATCTATCCTGAATTCTCAAGCCCAGTCCTCCACTGCCTTCGTGAGGCATTCCAGAACTCGTGACTTGGTCTCCTCTGTGTTTTGCCTCATCTTAGTACATGGTGCCTGTGTCAGTAGTTTTGGGCTGAATTCATTACCGGTGCTCTTTCATCTTACCAAGCTCCTTGCTCTACATACAGGTGCGCGATATGCTTGAATGAATATGTATTGGGTGAAAGGTGTATAAGCCTCAGGTGCGATGCGAGACACATATTCCACGAGGCTTGTCTGAAGCCGTAAGTAAACTCACTAGGGTCTGTTCACGCGGCGGCCACATGTCATTCACGTCACATTCCCTCTCCTCGAATAGGTGGCTGAAGCACCGGCGAACGTGTCCCCTGTGCATGCGATCGATTGACTCTTCTGTGAGGCGACGACGACCAGGGCTGATAAAACAATTTTGTGACAAGGTTCAGAGTATAATTAGGATCCCTTATGATATGGTACAATGGAGACGGTTCTCCATGAGACTGAACCCTCGTACAGGCTAATAAGACTTAATAGAGTATACTGCGTACCAGACCGACGGAAGACAGTTATGCTGCTCATGAGTTAGGGATCCGGGTGCTTGCGAAAGCGGAGGGCTGCTATTCTCACTTTCAGAACTGCCCTGCGTCTTCCTTACTCTTGGCCTTCTTCTTCATCCTCGATAGCGTCCTCGGCAGCGATTGTCTCATACTCATCAAGAATTGCCTTCATCTCGTCGTCAAACTCTTTCTCCTTATCCTGCATAAGCGGAGATTATGAGAGGAATCGGTAGTGCAACAAGACCAAGCACGGATCTTCTCTCCCCTAGGAAGCTAGATGTCTCGCTCCTATTTTTCTCTGCTTATGTTCCGCTGTGTGTTCCTTCTATTCCTCGTTGGTCTTTCTCCCTCTTCCTGACTTTATTATCTTTATTTCTCTCTCTTTCTTTTGTCCCAATTAGTCTCTTCATCCAGCGTCTTCATTTGACGCTTAATGGACAATAACTCTATCCTGACTGTTACCTTTGGATCCTTCCACTTTCTCAGATAGGGAGCCGCGTCTGGTTTCTTCTCAATAAACTTCCCAAGCATCGCATTGTGCATCTCTGCCCATGTTGCCCGTTCCAGTTCTTCCTCATCAAGTGTCAGCTCTAAGGGATTTGGGAGACCAGCTGTCTCAGAGCTCGTTTGCGGTTGAGAAGCAGCTTGTTGGCCAGGAGTGGGTTTATGGGCTGTCTTCCGCTGTCTTACTCTTGAGGTTGGAGAGCTATTTGATGCTTGAACCTTCTCATGAACTGTCAAGGCTGAAGAAGACTAATATCAGCAGCAAACCAGACTTGGCAGGTAGATCTGACAAATCACTGACCTTTGCCATTATGATCATCTTCCTCATCGTCTTCACTTTCTTCGTCCTCTTCATTGTCTAGGCTACTGAGGTTGTGAAGGTCATCTACTCTGAGACGAGGCCGCTCTCCCTGAAGCATTCGAAAGAGACGTCAATCATTTTCCTTACGTGCAAACCCCATAAACTATAAGCGTACGCTTACCTTCGGCTCCTGCTCATCGCCCTGCTTTCTTACAATGAGCCGATAAAGGACGAGGAGTATCCCACCATAGATAAGCTGAGGCCAGATATAGTTCAGGACTGCCCAAATGCTGGGAGTCTGCTCGTGCAGCCCTGCCGGTGCCATGGTTTTATCACAGCTCCCTCGCCCACTCTCCTACAGGACTCCTAGACACGCCTTCGATGCAGAGAATGATATCCTCGCCGCGAATGGCTTTTCCTCCGTCTCTTTACTTTCAGTTACTCTCTTCCTTTGAGCTGCAGGTTCACTACAGTCAGCGACGACGACAGGGACCATGAAGAGCTTCTCGCTCGCTGAACAAAGTTGCTTCTAACATCGAGCAGAGCCGATGAGAATCTTCAAAGCAGTTGGTAGACACCATGTCATCGCTGCTGGAGACGTTGCAGATCAGAACCGCCTGCATTCTGCAGCTTTTTCTACGGGAAACATAGATCACGGGAGAGATCGTGATGACAAGTGAGTTCTATTCCTGAGGCCGGTTGATAATCAAATTGACTGATCCTGTATAGGTTATCATGTATGAGATGAGTGGAGTTGAAGTTGAAGTTTGTGAAGCAGTCCAAGGCACGATGATCATCACAGGAGAGATGTAGAAGTTGAGGATCTGTGCCAAAATCAGCAGCAGCGGTCCATCAATGAGCGCGGTGTGAGACGAAAGCTCGTCAGCTGATAGCCTAGTTGCTGGCTAGCAGCGATAGTCGAGCTCAACAGGTCTAGAAGATAGCGCTAGGAGTGCTCTTCCTGCTGCTGCTCTACTTGGATATATAATAAACAGATTGCGGACAGCGGCGTAAACTGCTTACAATCTGCGTGCAGGAGGTTACCTCCTTGCTGATGAAGGTGCATGAGCGACCCACAGGAGAAGAGACGATAGTATCACATCAAGGCAGTAGTGCTTCATAGTGTTATATCCAGTGTTATTATGACACCTGGCTGCGCCTCGTCCGTAGTGTAAGGAGGATGAGAAAGGTAATTCGTTAGGAGTGCTGCTTGAAATGGACAACAGCATAGAAGCCTAGCCATACCAGCACTAAAAGAGCAGCAGCTTTCGGCTGAGCCTACAAGCGTCTTAACTTTACGGCGGAGGTCAGTGCAGTACTAAGTTTTACTCCTGTAGACCGTCCATGGCAGCTGCCGCCACGAACGAGCAAGGCCCAATGTAATAAGTGCACTTCCCCTCAACTACTGACCAACCACCTGATCCACTGGATAAGGATCGGCCAATGTATGGGATGCGGCCTCTCCTCTTTGAGAATATTCTCGGGACGGATAGTCCTCCTGACTCGAAGAGCCTTTAGTCAACGAATGGCTCTGACAACGGATGCTCTCTTTCTTTTGCCTTACTGCTCTCTTCCTCTTCTTTGCATGTTCTTAGGATAGCCTGTTGACCCAATTTCTGGTGCAGATCACCACTTCTATCTTTACATTCTCAGGTAGACCGACTCTCTCGTGAGAGGGAGACTCTTCGTAACCTCTATAGGCGTTAATAAACTTGTCTCTGAAGTAGAAGACACGTTGTTACTTGCGCGTGTTCCCGGGAAGTCTTTCTCTGCGTGGTGTTTGTCTGGACTGAGGCGTGGGCAGCCAAGGTGCAGACGTACAGAGACAGCACCACCTTCTCACCCTCCTTCGAGACCCATCCTTGGTTTATTACATCTACACCCACTCATCATGCTTTACGTGGCCTCCAGGTAGCCACGGGACCTGTTGGTATACAAGGGTCACGGGAAAGTACCTGCTGCTGGTGATACGGCTGAGAATGGTGCCAGAAGGGGAAACTGGATGGTTGCTCTCTATATCCTCTCTTCAATCAAGGATCTCTCTTATTGACCATCGCAACTCTCGATTATTTTTCACTAGTTAGTACCACCAGGCGTAGATGGACGGAAAGTTGACCTCTTCTCTGTTGATGCAACTAGAGCGGCTTGTGGTCTCCTGCCGTCCTTCGATTGTGCAGGAAAGACGCCAATAGAACGCCAAACTGATCAATGAACTCGAAACTCACGCTCTCCTGTCTCACAGTGACCCCAACAAAAGCGCCTACTTGGTCCTGCTTCCATATGCCACCTCCATTATTCCCATTGCAGCCTCTGCCATAGCTGTCTCCGCCTGCTCCAGAGGTTAGATGAGCAACGTTTCCAAAGACCCCGTAGTCCATGGCATGCACATGTCCATTTAGATAGGCTGAGACCCGGTACTGCTGGAGAAGCTCCTGGAGCCTAGTGAAAGGAGAGTACAGGAGGTGAGAAAGTAGCAAGATTATCTAGTATCACCTAACTACCGTCGACCAGCAGTTCAAGATATACCGAGCAGCATTATCAAGATAGGATGGAGTTGCTGGAGGCTACTCTCATGATGATAGTTAAGAGTCACACCGTATACAACCAGAGAGGAGCGAAGGCGCAAGGAGGAAAGCGCGGACCAGCAAGGCTGCTCTAGAAGGGTCCATCAGTCATATCCTCAAGCTCTGCTGTTGATGAAAGGGTTGCCATCCTACCTTGAGAGCTCTCCTTCAGCACCGCAGAACCCGCCGCCAATTGGATGATGGCCTACCACGAAGATCCAATCGCTATTTTTGACTTGTTCCAGTTGTCTGTGGGACCACTCTATCATCATCTCGGTATCCCATTTCAACGCAAAAAATTGTTCTCTCATTGCGGGACAGTCCCTCTGAAGCCAAGGTTGTGTCTCTTTGCCATAGGCAAGCAGGTTGGTGTCAAGGTAAACGAAGGCTATCGTCTGGTTGAGTTCTGGAACTCTGCTCTGGTGAGCCCAGAAGTAATCGTCCATTCGCCACCCGCGTGCAGTGTAGTTGATCTGTGCCTGCAATAGGTAGATTTGAGGTGGTCAGCTTCATAAACAGCCAGCAGGTCTGCCTAAATAGAATCGATAGATAGGCAACTAAGGTCTGCAAGCACCATCATTGTCTGACGTGAGGACAAGCACGCAAGGTTCTAACGAGCAACAATCTGAGCACTTAAAGCAAGAATATGATCTTCTTCCACCACATCGTGACTACCTCGGCGACTCGACAATAGTCATGGTTCCCCAGGACGGCATGCCACGGAAGACTTTCCAGGTACGGTGTTTCTCGGTTCCTATAGATATCTGCCCAGTGCGTGCGCCAGTTCTCGTCGTGGACGTCTGAGACCTAGAATCAGAGCCAGACAATAGATTTAAGAACCGGTGTTGAAGTGGACGACGACAGCTATCGTTCCAACCACAGGCAGACAAAATGCCGCGGAAGAGTGACCGATGAGAGATAGGTAGGTCATTATTTGTTGAGGAGGCTTACCCCGTCTGGCGAGTAGAAGTTATCTCCGACGCTAATGACAAGACTTGACTCTGAAAGTGAGCAACGGCCCAATTGCCTTAGATTGTGGCCATTGATGAAAGGGCAGCAAAGGGTTGTGGAAGGAGGCGATTGGAGACCGAAAGGGAAGAGCAGACCGTGAAGAATAGAGACATAGAATAATGCTGACTTGTTAAAGCGAAGACAATGAGTACGACGCTGAAAAGGGAGATCCTGAAGCAGCAGGTTGAAGTCGTTGCGATAGAAGATTCTTCCTAGTCTCTACCATGTTTAGCTGCCCATATGTCCATCTGCGTGGCTATCCTTCGCTGCACCTCGTTACCCCCATAGCCATAGTCACCAATGACAAGAAAGGATGTGGAGTTCTTTTCGTACTGCTGTTGAGTGGGAGAAGGCAGAGCCTGCTGCGCCAAGACGATAAACTCTAACAGCACTAGGAGACGATGACGCATGCAGAGATCCCCTTGATTCATCTTACTATCAATTAATAGAAGGCGGCGCCGCCAAACTCTTCTGCCTCATCACCTAACTAAGGCAGCTCCTAATAACGTCTTTTTGTACAATGCCCTGATGCTAATGATAACCTTTTCAGCCATGACAGTGGAAGTGTTGAGGCGCCGCTCTTTCTTGTCTGCCCGGAGGTTTTCCTCCTATCCACACTAGTATATCTCTTTAGAATCTTTTGCTGGTGCTATCTGGAAAGAGTGAGAGACATCAGACACCTTCCTCCATAAAACTGGGGCTCGACTATAGATAGCTCCTCGGAGTCTAGCTCTAGAAAATAGAAGACCGTCATCATTATTGCTTTACTGCACTGCGTGGCATGGTATCATGGATGGAGGGGCCACGTCCTTCTTGTTTCTCATCTGTCGCCACAAAAAGAATTCAGATCAACTAGCAGCAGAAAGTGTGAGGTCTTAACCGTCACCCATCTCTCCCCATCACCCCACCACCATTATGTCATGTCCGCCGTGGAAGATGCGAGTCGCCACCAGACTTCGCTTCTCATCAAAGAAAATCCTTCAGCTCGACAGACAGAAGAGGCGTGCAGATAAAGAACGAGTAGATTCGACCAACAAGAGTGCGTTCTCTGGTGCTGCCTTAGTCGTCGTCGTCCAAAATGCCGTTGAGCTGGGGCTGCCATCATGTTGACGCTACGATCAAGTGAACAACGAAGAAGAGGCGGCGCAGACAAGGAGTTCCAAACTAGATGGAACTCGAGACGCCTTTGGCCGGCGGGAGCGGTGACACAGGTAACCAAGGGGGCTTAACTAACCAAGGCTGCTAGCTGCTGCCTGGCTTTGGCTCACCTGGGAGCACGAAGAGTGCCGCTTTCTTATAGAAAGGCTCGGAGAAGGATGCTATGCGGCCACGATGAATCTTGCTGCTTGTCCAAAGAAGATCAAGGCCTCCGACGATAGCCATGGTGCTCGCTGGTAAGGAATAAAGAGACTGTGGGTGGTCCTTGATTAATAAGGAGGAAGGGTTTGGCTCTCTCTCTTGATAAGGTCAAAAGACCAATTTCTACGAGTACTCCTCCATGGTGTGCTTGTGCAACGTTTGGAGTTAGGACTAATAATTACCAAGGGGTCGAATAAATGGGTTTGAACTTGAAGAATTACCTACCCCCTTTCTTCTATTTCATGTTACTATTTTTTACAAACGCCCTTTAATTAGTGTGAGATAGTTTTTGGGGAGACTCCCTCTTTACTTCTATTTGTTGGCCCTGCCCGGAGCATTTGACCCAAGCTTCAATTTCTATGGCGTTTAGAGATTTAAAAAAAAATAAATAAATAAAGCTAGTAAAACGACCGTCTGACTTCCTATGCACCACACAGAAAGTTTCATTTCATTCTTGGAAGGTCGATCTCCCACACCAGCATGACAGACGGGAAGTGGCGTCTCCGCAACGGTTTGAGGCAAATACCAAGGGAGGAAATCTCTCGAACAACGAAGGCCGCCTTCATTTACACCCTTTATCACACGCAATCAGTGCTAGGGAGAAGTAGAGGAACTCAAGAGTTACCGCTACTGAGCTTCTAGGAGGCAGAAGATCTGAAGAAGAGCCAGAAAAGAGGGCCACACGCATGGAGACGCAGACTGATTGAGTCAAGCGACGTGTCCCTTGTGTAAAGCTGCTCTTGGCGAGATGGTGGATGTGAAGAAGATGCTAACCCTGTTATCTTCGCGTCTGCTGTGCTGGGCGGACGGTTGGTTTTGGGGCGCATGATGTACTCTGCAGTGGGTAGGTAGTTGGCACTAGTTCTTATATGTGCTGAGAAGGAGGAGTAACAAATCGATTTTGATGAGGATGCCACGTATCAGCGGCTTTCTCTCCATCTTATCAGGAACAACTGCTCCTCCTGCACGCCCTCTTCCACCTCCTGCTGCAGATCTCCTTTCTAATTCCCGCAGGTCTCTCGTTTCCTGAAGCGGAAGGCTATCCATGCTTCAATGTCTTTCCATCAGTCGTACTCTGTGTATTGGTCAAGAAGTTTGTCCCTCGTGTCTCCTTAACGCTGCAACACGCATCTGCCCCCAAAGAGGCGCTCAAAGACTATACATGCATTCCTGGGTCCCGCTGAATGCGCTAGCCTACAGCCCACCGCCGAAGACCTTAATATATAAATCAGTATAGGAAAAGCAGGAGGATCTTATCGTCACTCATCTACTAGGAGACAGCCTGGGAAAGATTATATCCAGGCCAAAAGCGGTCGGGCTAGAGGCTCCTACTAAGAGAAGTGCCCTGGCATAGACCGTTTATGCTGCTATATTCTTGAGGTTGTACTAGCATCCTGCTGGCTTGCCTACGTCTCTCCCCGGAACCCCTTCTAGTCCTTCTTCGACAGGTTTTGTCGGTTTGCTGAAAACGCTAGCCTCTTTCCGCAAGTCAAAGTCCAAGCTCTGAGAGACCTGGATGCTCATCTGGACGCCTACCGACAGGCCACCTGTACAGCCTCTCTTCCTCGGTAATAGGGAGGTCGTTGATCGATGCGTGACGGGTCTTCATGAGCCCTGCGCCATCAAATTCCCAGTTTTCATTGCCATAGGAGCGATACCAGTGACCCGAATCATCGTGCCATTCATAGGCAAACCGCACTGCGATACGTGAGCCGTCAAATGCCCATATTTCCTTTATGAGTCGATACTCCAGCTCTTTCTGCCATTTTCTTCGAAGGAACTGCTCGATCTCCTGTCTGCCCTTAATGAACTCTGCGCGGTTCCGCCATCGACTGTCCACAGTGTAAGCAAGAGCTACAGCTGCAGGATCCCTTGTGTTCCATGCGTCCTCTGCTCTCCGGACCTTCTGAACGGCAGTTTCCAGTGTGAAGGGAGGCGCCACCAGGACCAAGGTTTGTTTTGCCCGTGAGCTTATGAAGGAAGGGGGGATAATATTTGCATCCCTTTTGCTCCTCTGCTGCCTTACTATAGAAAAAGTACGAGGAGGAACGGAAGAGGAGGTAGTGGCGAGAGGTGCAGTACACTTCCAGAGTCTCATCGTTTCTCAGGAACAACCTTCCTAGACTTCGGACACAATGACTGCAAGATTGTACGGAGGGCTCTTTCGTCTTCAGTTGGCGGCTTTTGCGCTTTTTAGGAGCAGGGAAGAGGCTAGGGTGGTCCGCTTCTCTTTCTCTTCTGATCTGAGGCCAACTGCATCGTCAGGATAAGCAGCGAAATCTTTCGACTGCTGAGTGATCTGAGGAGTGAAGAAGGTCTTGCCCATTGTCGAACTTGAAGGAACTTTCCCTCCTCCAAACCCAAGTCGAACCTGCCAGAACGTTGAGCGGGCAGCAGTCTGCTGCTACTGCTCTGACCAAGATCCTGAGCTAGCAGTTCCTCCTCAGACAGCACAGTGGTGCTCACGAAGCCTCAAAGAAGAAGAAGAACGGAAGAGAGAACAGAGTGCAGTGATTGCAGCACCACGGATGAAAGGATATTTTTAAAAATAAGCTCTAATAAACCTTTATAAAATTAAGATAAGGTTTTATGGAAGATGTCAAAAGCAAGAAGGAGGAAGTATATTTTATATAACAAAAAATATCAAGAATCAAATACGATGACACCTGCTCCTAAATTAGGGATTTATTATAAATAAAATAAGATACTCTGCCAATCGCCAATCCTTCCTCATTGAGTTTAGGCAGGAGCTGTTGCGATCTTCATTTCTTCCTTTGACGCGAGTCCTTGCAGCCTTGCAGTCGATGCAGCAGAGTCAGACCGCCACCCAAGAGGACTGGCAAAGAGGACTGGCAGAGTCTGGCTAAGAAGAAAGACCAGCACAATGCAAAACCCTGCTCTGCTTCCATGATTGGCATAAGAAGCATTCTGGTACGATTCTTTCCTCTAGTGAAGAGGACCAAAGAAGTCTTCATTCTTCGCCGCATGCTTCCCTGTGAAGTCGATAGGAGATCGCCCATCATCATTACTGCTCCTCAACATAGAGAGAGGGAAGGAAGCAAAGAGCAGCACCACGCCGGTAGTTCCATTCAACGACAAGAAGAGTTGCTTGCTGCGACGACTGCAGAACTGTTATAGGGAACTAATGTGAGCGAAGTGGATCATCTCGGTTGCAGGGAGAGATAGAGGAGAAGCTCGTGCTTTGGCCGCTTGTTCAACACTTGGAGGGCGGCGAGGAGACCAAGGGGAAAGGTAGACGAATAAGAAGGGGAGGAGAACAAGGAATGAAGAGAAGCGTAAGAGGTGTAATCTCCGCACCACCACCCCATAATCAATGTCTTACCACTCCGACCTAGAAGTATCCGATGACCGTATCTCTTTCCCGCCTCCCCACAGTCGCGCAACCTCCTCTCCCTCAAATAGAAGTAAGGTAGGACGGGAGGAGGATGTTAGGGGAGACGAGTTTTGGGGCTTAGTCCAGTGCATTGCATGCATTGAGTTTCGATGAGTAGTGCAGTTAGAGCACCATTCCGTCTTCCTTGACTGAGAGAAGGACATCGCCATCTTTGAGACTCGTAGGAAATAGATATATCTGTGCTAATGAAGCAGCAGGCGGGAGAGAGAGAGACGGCCATCCTGTTCTCTGTTTGATGGTAGTGGTTGCAGCAATGAATGCACTGAAGTTATAGCCACCACCCAGTTCCCTCTGCTGAACCTTCCCTTCATCTTGACAACGTCTTTTCCCGATTGACAATCTTCTTGTTCACAATGCCGCTGCTCTTTGTTGGCAGCATGCATATCAGGTAAGGCAAAAACAAAGGCAAAGGCGGCCATCACGGTGGCACTCGTTGTTTGGCTGCTGCTTATAAATAACAGAGGCCTAGTCCATTATATAAGGGCGAGCTTTGCCAGGATATGTGAAACTGAAGCGCATTCCTCTTCAGCTGTTGTTGGGCCCTTCGGTTGCTTTCCCTTGTAGAAGAGTATGTGGATGGGCATGGTGCCTCTTCTTCACTCTCTCATCCTCTCCTCTTATCATTGCTGAGGAACTCGACTATGATTCCTCCGTTTCTGATAGTGATAGTGGCTGCGGACAGAGAGATGAAAACACCTAGAATTCGTAGCTCTTACTCAGGGGTCCCTTCTTTTCTGCGTAGTTGCTAGAACATATCTTCAGCACAGTATGTTCCTTGGTGGCATAAAATGTAGACTGTTCATACTCACTTGCTCTCTGACATCCATGAAAACCATCATCGGCTTCAGATGTTTGAAACGTAGACTTCTTTCGCAGTTATACCTTCCCTATTCCTCTCCAGCTGTTAAGAAGGAGTGCGCTGTTAACGAGTCAGAGTTATACCTTCCCTATTCCTCTCCAGCTGTTAAAACCATCATCAGTTGCCGGAGCTTTAAAGAAGGGAGAAAGAATTCAACGCTGTCGGCAGCAGCAACAGAAAGAGTTTTATTCGGGGCTGCTATTAAAGACGCGCTTAGACTCTGCCTTAGAAGAGTGAGCTGAATCCCCTCACTGACATGTAATACTGATCACACCGATGGGCCCCTACTGCGCCACCACCTAGTGTTCCTTCTATAACAAATACCGTCTCCTGCCATCCTTTGTCTCACTCAACCCTACAGACGGCCAAGTCGGGCTGAACAAGGAGCAGCAGTCCTTCCTTGAAAGAAAGGTGCTCTCTATGGTAGTTGAACAGCCAGAGCCGAAGTCGCTAAGGCGGTGCTTGAGCTCGCTCATCATCTTGATATTGGTCGTCTCCGTTGCAAGTAGTCCAGCCTGCCATAAGGCAGGAGTGCGAGCACTTTCCTGCGAAAGGTTTTTCGTCGCCTTAAATAGTCTGCGTACCGTAACAGAGCCTGCCTAAAGGGGCATCTCTCCTCTTTGATTGCTCTTGTTAACCTCTTTGCACGCGCCTCTAGGAGATACTCCTGTAGAGAGACAGCCAGTTGTCGGGAAAAGAATGCCTTATGCCTAGCTCTCTGGCTCCATAACCTCATTTGCGACTTGACCTTTTCAGACAGCCGTGCTAGTTCTCTCTCCTTGTTACGCCGGTCGATCGCCTTATACATTAGCTCGTCATAGTCCAACTCCTCGCCACAGAAGCACAGCAAGGACGTGCAGCCATCACCTTTCACGAAGCGCACGTCACACTCGGGACATTGCATTACCAGATCTTCAGTCTCCACACCATAAGCAGCGGCATTATCCTTATCAATCATCTGCAAGAGATCCTCGCAGGTCACACCCTCATGATGGCCCTCCACATGGCATGAATAGCAGACGGGTGCCTCACAACAAGCGGTGTATATCTTCGGATTCCGCCTGCAGTACCAGTGCATGAAGACCGCGGCGCGCTCTGGATCTCCCATCGCCATCGCCAAGGTCTCCACAAGATTCAGGTCCACCGTCCCACCTGAGGTCACTTCAACCAGAGCGTTGTACAGCTCCTCTGCTGTCGCCTGGCAGTCAGTGAAGCGCTTGTAGGCTGCATAAAAACTCAAGACCTTGTTTCCTAGTGCTGGAGTCTTGCTGAGCTCCCGCCTTGCCCTGCTG